>PISX010020868.1:0-34875 GCA_004024625.1 Mellivora capensis | reverse complement strand
TAAATAAGGGACGCCTGGGTGGCTCAGTTGGTTGGACGACTGCCTTCGGCTCAGGTCGTGATCCCGGAGACCCGGGATCGAGTCCCGCATCAGGCTCCCAGCTCCACGGAGAGTCTGCTTCTCCCTCTGACCTTCTCCTCGCTCATGCTCTCTCACTGCCTCTCTCTCATATAAATAAATAAAATCTTTAAAAAAAAAATAAATAAATAAATAAATAAATAAATAAATAAATAAAAATGCATATGTATATATCCATTTTTATTTATTGCATTTTCTTGAAATTCTTTAAAAATGGATATATATATATCCGTTTTTAAAATAAGAAATTGTATTTTTTTAATTGTATATATACATATATAGAGAGAGAGACAGACAGACAGACATACACACAAGACCATAATGTAAACAACACAAGTCTTCTAAAAGTTCCCATTCTCTTCAGGACATATGTAAGTACATAAGAATACATACTTTCCTAATTCTGCCATCAGTGGGACTTTGAAGAAAAGTTCTAGAAACACTGATATATGGCAAGATTTAAGAATAATAAAATATGTGCTTCATTCAAATATAGTAAATCCAAGAGAGTAGGAATGATAATCTGAAAAACGAATTGAGGGTAAATTGCTGAGGCTCTTGCAAGTCCAAAAAATTAGAACTATTTCCAAAGTTACCAAAAAGCTGTTAGATGTGCATTTATTACCTGGAAGAAGAAGGAGAAGTGGAAGGAAGTAAAAGAAAAAGAAGACAAGAGAAGGGAACAGAAGGAAAAGGGAAGAGAGAAGAGGAGTCAAGAGATAATAGGAGAGATGAGAAAAGAAGAGACCAAAACAAAATACAAATTATTTATCTATTGTCATGCTATTGTTTCAAAAGTTACTAGAACATGTATTGCTCCTTGGGCAGCTGTAGCAAGGCTATTTTCAAAGCAAAGAGATTAGGACTGAAATTAATGGAGTTAAAAAACCCAAACTGCATCTTCACTTCGCCTTTTAGTTTGCAGCATCTGAGAAATATCCATGAAAAGGTTTACACTGAGTTACTAGAGTCTTCTGGAATTCCCCTCCAGTTCATTAGCTTCTGCATTTGCCATTAGCCTGCTTTAACCTGTTTGACTTCCTTGTCCATTACAGATATGGCCTCTCCCTTTCAGTCCCAGCTGTTTTTGTTTATTTGTTCTAAGGATTTATTTATCTGAGAGACAGAGAGAGAGCAGGAGCAGAGGGAGGGACGGAGGGAGAGAGAGAGAGAATCTTAAGCAGGCTCCACATCCAGTGCAGAGCCAGATGTGGGGCTTGCATGACCCTGAGATCATGACTTCAGCCGGAATCAAGATTCAGAGTTTTAACCAACTGAGCCACCCAGGCACCCCTTGGTCCTCTTAGTACGCTAGCTTACTTTACTGAACACTGCAGCATTTCCTCAAGTCTTCTCTAGAATCAGAGACATTGTCACAGTATTAGCTTCTTCCTCTGCTCACCTTTCGACTCAGGTATTTTCACTATTTGCATATCCTGGACTCCCTCATACCTGGGAAGATGTGCTGTGCTTCTGTCTCAGTGAGCAGCTGGTGCCACCAGTTTCTCCTACATTAGAACTTGAGATCCCTCACTATGGCACTAGATTTGGTTATTGTCCCTACCATTCCTGAGTATCTGTACTGGGCACAAGAAAATCTGGATAAGTTATGAAAAATATACTGTATTTCATTGCTTTTCAGCAGCTCAAAGATTTTTTTTACCCTATTAGTGGAAACAGTTTAATTATGCTAAAACTAAGCTAAAAAAACAAACCCATTCTCAAGGACTACTGTAGTAACCTATTAAAGTCAAGCGAGGTTGAACCTTTTACAGCTCTTAGTAAAGTACTTAATTGGGGGTAATGAAGAACTTGATGACAGTCTGCTGTTTCTTAGGATTATAAACCAAAATTATGTATATATTTATGCATATGTGCAGTAAGAGCTGCACAGCATCCCAAATACTGCAGATCCCATAACAATCCAAACATAGCATGGTATAGAATCTCCCCAATTTTATTTCAACAAAGTCTAAAATAGTAATGTCTATCAGATATTTATAATACAAATATTCCTATATTTTAATTTCTGATGTTTTATTTTCTCAAAAGCAAGAGTGGTTTTATAGAGATATTGCTAAATATGTGATATTAAATACTGAACCCCCAAATTTCACAAAGAAAACTGAGTATTTCATTCCAACTACTGCAAAAATATAGGTTGAACTAAACCTTCCATGAATTTTTGATGCAATATATTCAACATTAATAAATACATAGGAAAAATGTGAGAATACTTTATGTTTCTGTAATGAAATTTAACTGATACCCTCTCATTCAAAATGGGATTTCTTGTCAAAAATTTAGCAGACATATAATAAAGATTTGTTTGACATCAAGCTACAGCCCAGGAAAATGAGTGGAATCATAAGACTTGTGACATTTATGTCTGTATACACCTACTTTGCAAATAAGAATGTACTATGGATACTGATATTCTGAAACTTTTCCTCTTTTCACATCATAAGAGAAAGTGCAGTTGGACTGATGTTGATTTCTGCCAATATAATGGAGGTCATAAATTCTATATTACTGGTTCACAGGACAAAAGCAGAAATGTTTTGTCAGTTTCTATGTTCGTTTCCTGCAAGTATTTTTCTTTCAAGGACTGTTAAAAAAAAAACTACCCTCTTAAATCACTTTTAAAGACTCAACATGTGCTAATTAAAAAGTTACAAGTTGGGGCACCTGGGTGACTCAGTCATTAACCATCTGCCTTTGGCTCGGGTTATGATCCAGGGTCCTGGGATTGAGTCCCGCATCGGGCTCCCTGTTCAGCGGGAAGCCTGCTTCTCCCTCTCCCACTCCCCCTGCTTGTATTCCCTCTCTCGCTGTTTCTCTGTCAAATAAATAAATAAAATCTTCAAAAAAAAAATTACAAGTCACAAAACTGCTCCAAATACAGAGTATCAGTTTCCCTCCCATACCCTGAAAATAAGTCTCATCAACATAGAAGAAGATTTGCTGTTTACCAGATGAGGGCAGCAGAGGGACATAATACAGGTAAAAGAAAGGCCATGTTGGGTTGTCAATAATCCTAATTTAAGAATCTGGAATTCAGAAGTCCAGGCGCTGGGATTGGATGTCAGCAAGAGTTTGAATCAGCAGTGATAGTGTCTAGAGATAGCTTGGGAAGGAAGGACTTTAGCCTTCCTTGTACCTTAATCTTTATTGTCCTATCCCCATTTTTGGATTTGGGCAATTAATTTCATTAAAATTAACTTTATATAAAGTTCTCTGCAAACACTTCTTTGGATTGCATTTTACAACAAGATTGTTTTTCTTCTATAGAAATTCTAAAGCTGCCACCATTATTGCTCATTTTAGGAATTGCCATATATGTTTTTATAGGTGCCAAGGGAAACAGCATACCGGCAAAAAATTAACTGAAAGATCAGAAAAGACTAGAATAAACTCCATATAAATAGTCTACCAATGCATTTCTATTAATTGGGAGGGCCATAGATGCATTTAAAATGTCTTCACTTTTGGGAAAAGGACACAGTAAAATTAAAACATGTATTTCAATTAAAATCAAGCATTTATCAAACAATGTTTACTTGATAAATATTAATAATTTCTTCTTTCCATTTCTTCCCATTATGTTGCATTGACCTATATCCTTGCTACTCATATTTTATCTTATTTTATTTTTTATGATTTACTTATTTATTGGGGTGCCTGAGTGGCACAGTTATGCACCTAGCTCCTGGTTTTGCCTCAGGCCTTAATCTCATGGGTAGTAAGATGAAGCCCCTGTCAGGCTCAGTTGCCAGCACAGAATCTCCTTGAGTTTCTCTCTCCTTCTCTCTCAGCTTCCCCTCCCTCTCTAAAATAAATAACTCTTTTTTTTTTTTTAAAGAGAGATTTATGTATTTATTTCACAAGGAGAGTGAGTGTGCTTGCACTAGTCAGGGGAAGGACAGAGCGAAAGAGAGAGAGAGAATCTCAAGCAGACTCCCTACTGAGCCCAATGTGGGGCGCAACCACATTACCCTAAGATCATGACTCTGAGCCAAAATGAAGAGTAAGACACTTAACTGACTGAGCCACCCAGGTGCCCCGTATTTTATAATACATTATAAGATCTGGTGGTATAGTTACTTAGTACTACTAACATATTTTGGCATTTTATTTTCTATTGTTTTTTTTTTTTTTTACTCTGGATTATTTTAGAATGATTTTGTTTTAAAATTTTTCTTCTCCCTTCCCCCAGAACAAGAAGATACTGGGATTTTTATCTCATTTATATTTAACTAGAAGTTAATAGATTCTAAATTTATTCAAGTTTATTTTAGAAATCTCTATGAAGAATGTTCATTTTTCTAAGTTACACATTCATCATTAATTTTATTTTTATTACAGAGAATGAAATTTTTATTATCTTTCAGATGCCTATAAGGATGTTACTAATACACAAAAATGTTTATTGGTGTTCAAATTATTAGGACACCTTACCACTTTAAAATATCTTAAATAATTATAATAAATTTTTGATTTTTATATTCATTTTCATTTTCAGCAAAATAATCTCATTATCATGATTTACACTGTAATAATTATGGTTTATATGGCATTATACAACTATTTAATAAAAATCTTGGAAGTAAATATACTGAACCTGCTCATTGCCACCTAACATTTATTCTCCCTTTTCTTCACAAAAGCAACAACAATCAGTACCACCAAAAAATTTGAGTTTGTTCTTTATAATGATGTTAAAAATAATCAATTTCCTGGATTTCCTTGCAGCTGGAAGTGGCCATGTAATTCAATTTGAATCATAACATATATATATATGAAAGACACTATTGGGGACTTCTGGAAAAAATTGTTTAACAGTAGATAAATTTATTTGGCATGCCTCTGCAGTCATTTGCCCTTCCCCTTTTCCTCCTCTGTGGATCATGGAAGCAGTATCTAGAAGAAAATTGTTATAGGAAAGAATTTTCTGTTGTTTATAGCTAAACATATTCTCAATCGACAGATGTTCTTACATTATTTCTGGGTTCAATTGTTTGTCTCTAGAACTTGATAGGTAAAAAGGGTAGTGGGCTAAAATAAGGATTTGGGAGCCATTTACATTTATTTTTATGTGCTGCCATGGCTTTTAAATTATTGAAGGTGATGAAAAGAGCAAGATGAGAATAAAGAAGAATCTGGAACATTGACATCTATGGTTCAGACCATGGAAGTGTCTTGTATCATTCATAACTCATAGCTATATTGTTCATAAACTTATTGATATCCATAGGGCTTAATCCTATATGTTTTCTTAAATTTTACTTTGGATGTTTAAGAGAAAAGTGGAAAAACGTAAGTTGGAAACATCAGCTATAGTCAAGTTTTGAGAGGTACTGCAAAGAAAATCAAATAAATTAAAGAAATGGGATATGAAAAAGTAATTTCTAAAACAAAAGAAATCAGAGTGTATGGGTGTTAATGGAAGTGGTCAAGTACCAGAGTAAATGTTAATAATGTAAAGAAAAACAGGAGAGCATTGTAGGAAATATGCCCTGAGGATGGAAACCACTACAAATACGTTGGGAATAACTTTGGATAGGAAGATAGCTAGTTATTCTGTAGTGACAAGATAAGTCGAGAATATATGAGTATACATGCTGGTATATAATGGTGGTAATCTATGTGTCCTGGATTAAGTTCCCTAGAAGCAAAGACAAAGATGGCGATTTTTGTACAAGGGATTTATCCAACATGTATTCTTGGGAGGAAAACCTACGAGGAAGAAAGTCAACTGAGATTCATGCTATTGAATTCATGAGTCATTGGCTGAGGCCATTTGCCAGTGAGGTTAGGGGGCTGGTGTAACCCAAGCACTTCTAGCAACAGTAACACCTGTGGCCAAGGACAAGTCTTTGGGGAACTATAAAGTAATGAATAAATAGCACCAATGCTCACATGGCAATTTAGGATTAGATACATCACCTCAAGTAAGGGCAGTGGGGGTCAAATACCACACTATGGAAATTAACCTTCTGATTATTTCAGTTTTCTCTGAAGTAGAAGACAAAGTTATTAAATAAAAGAAAATATAAAAGGAGGTGTTAGATATTTGAGGAGAAGAGAGAAGATATAAACTAGTCACCTAGGACATTGGAAATGTGACTGGACAAGATACATTAAGAGTCCACATGAGCTTTGTGGTCTGTCTTTATGGTGCTTTTCTCCAGTTAGCTTCACTTGAATGGCTAGAGCTATGTGTGCAGAGTTTGTGTTGAGTTAGGTTTAACCAAGGTTGTGAATTTTCTGAGTTAATATGAATAAGAAAACAGAGCACAAGGCAATTGAAAATATATATATTCAAGGGAGTGATTATACTGATTTAATATGAAACTTAAACTGGATAAGAGAGAAAGAGAGAACATTAAAGGCCAGAAATAAGTCAAAGAAGAGATGATCAATACATTAGAAATCTCACTGGAGTTAAATGAATGTTAGGTAGAGCTCAGAGAGAGAGATGTGCTGTACAAGTCAGGGTTCTGGAGAAAAGCAAAAGCAGAACCAATCAGAGGGGTGTGTGTATGTGTGTGCATGTACATATTTATATATATGTACATCTATAAACACTTGACCCTTGAACAAATGGGTTTGAACCACACAAGTGCACTTCTATGTGGCTTTTTAAAGATAAATATAGTACAGTACTATAAATGCATTTTCTCTTCCTTATGATTTTTAATAACATTTTCTTTTTCATAACTTACTTCATTGTAAGAAAGCAGTATATAATACATATACAAAATATGTGTGAATTGACTGTTATTGGTAAAGTCGCTGGTCAACAACTGTTGGCTCTTAATTAATTTGGGAGGAGTTAAAAGTTCTTTTGGATTTTTGACTGTGGGATAGAGTCATTGTCCCTAACCTCTGCATTGTTCGAAGGTCAACTGTGTATCTAGATCCAGCTAGATCTATCCATATGTGTCTATGAATATCTATAGATCAATCAATCTATATCTGTCTATACATTTAGATATGTTACAGTTAAATAAATAAGTACATACTTGATGAGAGAGAGAGAGATTTATTTCAAAGAATTGGATTATGTTATTAATTTCTGAGGCTGACAAGTCTGAAAATCATAAGGCAGCCTGGCAGAGTGAAAACTTCTTGGGCAAGAGATGATACTGACGCCTTGAAGCAGAAATTCTTCTTCTTTAGGAAAACCACCATTTTTCCTTTAAGACTTTTCAACTGACTGAATGAAATCCACCTAAATTAGCAACATTATCTGTTACTTAAAGTCAGCTGATGGTGGATGTTAATCAGATGTTTCACAGCAACACCTAGATTAGTGTTTGGAGTAACGGGATGCTATAGCCTAGCCAAGCTGATACATAAAACTATCACATGCTTGAACTTGGAACCATGCCAGGGTCACAATTATTGCTGATAATTTTAGAGTATGACGGCGGGTAGTGGTCAAGCTGGGACTGGGGACAAGATCACCAATCACCAGAGAAGATCAGTTTAAGAAACCATGTTTTGAAAGGGCAAGTGAGTGTCAAAATTTTCGATAATTATTACAGGAGTAGTATCGGAGAGTCTGATACTGAGTCAGAAGCCCCAAATCATCTATATCTGAGGGGAGTAACCCAGGGGCTATAGAATGTCCCAATTTGAGGAAATTTATGAACATGTAATAATCAGATGTTCCAAGCTGGGGGCCAGTTAAAGTAACTTACCTCAGATCTTCAATAACTAGAAAATATGATTTGCACTCAGTCACCTATTCTGATTTCAAACTTCCTGTCTAATTACTGATCTCCCACCTGGCAGATGTCAAAGACCCAATTCCCAGACTACTGCAAGTCAGGGATAGGACTCTAGTCCTTTCTGAAATTGGCCAAAGATCATGAAGTAAGGTTTCAATCTTGATGTAATCTGAGGAGCTAATTTCCAGCACAAAGCAGTGATATTAGCCCAAGAAAAGGACACAAGATGTTCTTACTAAAACTAGGAACAACATTCAGAAATGGACTTGTGCTCATGCCCCTTCAAAATTTCCCTATCTTACTATTAGGCAGTAACATACCAGGAAATGTTCACACCAGAAATAAGACTTAATACAAAGAGTAGCATTCATTTTCACACCCTACCTGGGTACTGGTTGATTGATTGCCAACACTGAATACTTCTCAGGTTTGTTCAACTATCTCCATCTTGTAAATGCTGTTCTAATACAAATCACAACTATTTCTTAGATATATAGTACTCCTCCCATGTGTCTTCAGACCTACTTGATACTGACTTACTTGAAAAGCACAAGGGGTACTGTGTTACTCCTCCACTTAAAGTCTATCACTATTATTTTTGTTTTTAGCATTAAGTCCAATATTGCCTCTGAGCAAAATCCTGCTGAACAAAATTGTGAAAGTAAGGATGATACAATCTGAGGAGTTTACAGAGAAAGAAAATGACATTTAAATCAGAAGGTCATTATTAAGATACAGTTGGGACCATGCATATTTGGAAATGAAGGAAAAGAATTCAGAAATTAGTAAGATAAACAAGAGACAGTATGAATCATGTTTGAAAAGGCCTCTTAGTGATGGCAGGGCATGAGTAAAATTTGCAATCCTGGAAGAATTTACAGTATTAGGAGGTGGGTCATATACATGGTAAATATTGTAATGTACTAATATTGCAAAAACTGATGCAGCGGATTAATGATAAAATTTTATTTTTATTTCATATATTCTTGAATCTCCTACTTGTAATTATTTGTCATGTTTAAATTAAACATAAATAATGGAAACTATAATGTATATCATTATACTATATAATTTTCAATTTCCATTTCATATCATAAATATGATAGAGTCTCTCAGAAATGTGACTCAATTCTGTAAGTACATCACTCAGGAGACAAACATTATTTATCTTTTCTTGAGATCTATGTCCATATTAAACTGACTTCCTACAAATTATCATACAGTGGTCAAAACTGTCCTTGGAAAATTAAATAATAATATTATAGATCGTAGACATTTAATTTAGGAAAGACAATCATCTCAAAGAATTGTCCCAAAATACCTTTATATTATTTACACTGGACCTTATGGCTGACTCAGTCTTCTAGAAATTAAAACGAGAAACACATTCTTTGCTCAGGGATAATTTTTTTTTTCCCAACCAAACTTATGTTTCCTCAGGTATAAAGTTCAATTCAGTTAGTTATCATTTCAAAGTTCTGTGTGAGTAGTTTATAATGAGAAAAGGTAGCACTGGGTTCAAAGGTATTAGTGGCTGTCTCTTCAGCTAATCTTCCCATGAGTTTAGTTACTCCACCAAATCCTTGAATCAAATAGGGTGGAATTGTAAATGCGCTACATCCTTTGATTTTCAGGCCTGAGGGAAGTGATAGAAGAAACAAAATAAAACAAAACAAAAATCAAAAGATGCTAAAATAACATAAGGACATCATGCATTATCTATCAGAAAGGATATGGATATAAAATAGAAGAAATGGAAGAAAAGTCTTTGCCATGAAATGTATACACATACTTCCCTATTTTAGACAAATTTTAAAATAAAGAATTAATGACTGAAAATGTATTATTATTCTGGCAGTGTCAAAAGCAAGAGGATGATTTTAAAATTCTACATATTAATCAGTTTCTCAATTTCTTAAATTGGGTAATTAAATGGAAATACAATCAAGGAAAATAGAGTAACATTTAGAATTTTAAATTCATCATTTTACTTTTTGCAAGGCTATAGTGATACCTCTCTATCTCACCCACACACACATACAGACACACACACACATAATCATATTCTTGATTATTGATACATGTACAAGTAACTCTAGAAAATATTTACAAGACTAACCTACTTACTCTTTGTAAAAGTACCTTTATGTTTTCTAAGTCTTAGAAAATCCATTAAAAGCAGCCAAAATTATCTGGAATTCCTAAGGGGGAGAATTTTAAGAACACCAGAAAACTTTTGTTTTATTACTGTAAATTTTCCTAAATTGGCTAAAAACATTTCATTACTAATTGTCTCTATAATTTACGTAACAAAACATTTTGCTTTCAAAAGTCAACGTCAGGTCCAAGACTTTTATCCCAGCCAACTATATCAAAATCTAATATTCATGTGCTTCATGTAGAGATGTTTATCTAACCCCTGGAGTCAGCTCAATTAATTCTTAGTGTGAGTTAATTTCTGTTTATTGTCATTTTCTCCCCTACAGTTATGACTGATTTAGGCCAGTTTATTTTGAATAGATAATTTGATTTCTTTTATAATTCAATAAACACATACAAAAAATAATTAAATGAAAATTTTCCATTGAAAATAATACTTCTCATAAGCATTTAATGTATTAGCCCTAGCACCAAGACCTTAAACCTAGACTATCAATCATCTGAGCTTTTTAAAGAAGTTATGCTTTATGACAATTATATTTCCATAAAAATAGTTTTTAAAAAATGAAATAAAGAAGTTATGCTTCCATTCATTTTACAAATTAATTTGTTTTATTGATGTAGCTAAAAATGATTGCTTCTCTGCTAGAATTGATGCATTTCACTGAAAATTATATTCAATGTACCCAGAACCCATTATATTTCCTAATATTTCTGAACTTTTAATTTTTCTTTAGCACAATGCATCTTTTTTAATGTTCATATATGTATATTATAAAAATATTATCACATCTTTAAGAAAATCTCATCCCAGGTCTTAAATACTAACATTATTTTTGCTATCTGAGACATTTAAAACATAAAGACTATTTAAAACATAAAGACTTAAGATAAATCTTCTCTACCTTACTTCTTATTATGCAGGCAAAATTTTCAAGGACCTTATGTTTTGGTCCAAACTTATATATCTACCAGTTAGTAAAACTACCAACTGAGATAATTATGTGTCAATTACCAGAATATAAATACATGAGATCTTAAAATATGCTTCTTTATAAGTGTTTCCATTTTCAAAACCACAGCTGAATATAAGTTCTTTGGATTTTCAGAGTTTTTTTTTTTTTTTAAGAGTAATTACCTAGAACAATGTATCAGGTGATTTGCCTTTGATTAATTCCCTATACTTTGTGGCTAATCTTCTTACAGGTAGTATATATAATAGAACAGGGATGTCCACAGTATATTTTCCATTTTTTTTCATTTGCAAATGGTTGCTTTCCTATGAAGATACTGCCATATGTTAACATTTTTATTTAGTTTTAAGGTATTAGTAGCCCGAAATGTTAGGCCTGTACTTGTATATTTTTAACTCCTTTAAAAACCTGAATTAAACTGTACAATGAAGCTGTGCTAATCCACATTTCATTTGATATTTACCCAGGACCTCACCAAACTAAATAAGACTAATTCAAATCGTACCTATATGATACTTTCAGGAACAGTATAAGCTATGTATTGCCCCATCAGCCCTCCATAGTTAGTCATTACTACAAATGGTTTACAAGTCCTCTACTCAGAGGACTAAAGAGACACATGCATTACAAGCTTATTAACAGAGTATACTGCAGGCAACAAACAAAATATGAAACATAAAACGCCAAGCCTGGAACTTTGTCTTCTTTCAGTATTTAAAGATTTCAGTTCCACCAAATACAACTCTTAAAGTTATGCAATAATTCACTTTTAGATCCATGATTCCTGTCAATAATTTAAAACCTAATAATTTAATATTTACAAATCTTACTAGAGCTCCTCTGTTTTCTAGTAATCTGTCTCCTTTTTACTGATGGAGTAGAATCTCCATCATATATCATATATCATATATCATATATCAGTATGACCCAAAAGGCACCAAAAGTGATGCCTTTTTTTTTTTTAAAGATTTTTTTTTATTTATTTATTTGACAGAGATTACAAGTAGGCAAGAGAGGCAGGCAAGGAGAGAGAGGAGGAAGCAGGCTCTCCGCGGAGCAGAGAGCCCGATGTGGGGCTCGATCCCAGAACCCTGGGATCACGACCCGAGCCGAAAGCAGGAGTCTAACCCACTGAGCCACCCAGGCGCCCCCAAAAGTGATGCCTTTTAAAAAAAAAATTTTATGAGCATAATTTTGAAAATGTTAAGCTAAAGTATTAAAGAAGATTTCAAGAAAGAATTCATGTTAGTGATTTTTCTATTTTTGTGATTTATGTACATGATACCATAGTGATTAAGAATGAAAAGAAATAAGCATTAAATAAGCAAATATATATAAAACCCAGAATTAACATTTGTTAGGAAGTTTAGCCCAAGAGACCCTAGAAACAATCGACAAAATCAATTTTTTTCTCAAAGACTAGAGTCAATATTCCCTATTTTTAAATCAGTGCCTAGGAATCAAAGGCTAAAAGAAGGGGAATTGGAAAACTGTCATGATACAATTCTGAGATTTACAATTGCAAAAGAGGAGGCCTGAATCAGAAAGAAGAGAGTAAAAGTAACAAAAATTTAAATGATATGAAAGTAGTTTTCAGAAAAAAATCAAGGAACTTTGAGAAGGAATATTAAAATAAAGCATAAGTGGAGGGAAGGGGGAACACTAATTTCCATTAGAGGCAATTCTCAACTAAGCAATCCAAGAAACCAGAAAATAAAACAAAAAACATTTTAAAAGGTAATTTGAATTTCCAGGGTTTTTTTACTTTCCAGTCTCAAATACTTAAGGCTATTTTTTTATTTTACTGTTTTTATTTTCATTTCCTATATAGTTAACATACAGTGTTAGTTTCAGGTATACAATATAGTGATCTAACAATTCTATACATTGTTCAGTGCTCATCAGAAGTGTAATTTCCATCACCTGTTTCACCCTTCCCTCCACCCACCTCCCCTCTCATAACCACCTATTAGTTCTCTATAGCTAAAAATCTGTTTTTTGGTTTGTCTCTTATTTGTTTCCTTTATTTGTTTTGTTTCTTAAATTCTACATACAAGTGAGATATTATGGCATTTTTCTTTCTCTGACTGACTTATTTCACTTAGCATTAAACTGATTAGCTCCATCCATGTTGGTGCAAATGGCAAGATTTCACTCTTTTTTTAAATGGGTGAATAATATTCATACACACACACCCCACATCTTTTTTATCCATTCATCTATCAATGGACACGTAGGGTGTTTCCATAATTTAGCTATTGTAGATAATGCTGCTAATAAACATAGGGTGAATATATCTTTTCTTTTTTTTAATTTATTTATTTGTCAGAGAGATAGGGAGAGAGAGAGAGCGAGCACAGGCAGACAGAGTGGCAGGCAGAGGCAGAGGGAGAAGCAGGTTCCCTGCCAAGCAAGGAGCACGATGTGGGACTCGATCCCAAGATGCTGGGATCATGACCTGAGCCGAAGGCAGCCACTTAACCAACTGAGCCACCAGGCGTCCCAAATATATCTTTTTGAATTAGTGTTTTCATATGATTTGAGTAAATACCCAGTAATGGAATTCTGAAATACAGGGCAATTCTATTTTTCACTTTTTGAGGAACCTCGATACTGTTTTCCACAGTGACTATACTAGTTTGCATTCCCACCAACAGTGCATGAGTATTCCTTTTTCTCCACATCCTAGCCAACACTTACTTCTTGTGTTTTTGATTTTAGCCATTCTGACAGGTGTGGGCTGATATCTTATTGCAGTTTTGTCTGCATTTCCATGATGATGAGTGATGTAAGCATTTTTTCATATGTCTGTTGGCCATCTGGATGTCTTCTTGGAGAAATGTCTGTTCTTTTATTCTGCCCATTTAATGGGATTATTTGGGGAAATTTTTGGTGTTGACTTGTATAAGTTCTTTATATATCTTGGATACTAACCCTTTATCGGATATGTCATTTGTAAATATCTTCTCCCATTCTGTAGGCTGCCTTTTAGTTTTATTATTTCCTTCACTCTTCAGAAGCTGTTTATTTTTTATGTAGTCCCAATTGTTTATTTTTGGTTTTGCCTCCTTTGCCTCAGAGGAGATATATAAAAATATGTTGTTATAGCCTATGTGAGATAGCATGCTGCCTGTGCTTTCTTCAAGGATTTTTTATGGTTTTAGGTATTTCATTTAGGTCTTTAATTCATTTCCAGTTTATTTTTGTGCTAAAAGAAAATGGTCCAGTTTCATTTTTTCACATGTTGCTGTCCAGTTTTCCCAATACTGTTTATTGAAGAGGCTTTTTCCCATTACATATTGTTGCCTCTTTTGTTAAAGATTAAAAGACCCTATAACTATAGGTTTGTTTCTGGGCTTTCTCTCCTGTTCTTGGTCTATGTGTCTATTTTTGTGCTAGTACCATACTGTTTTGATTGCTACAACTTCATAGTATAACTCAAAATCTGAAATTGTGATACTTCCAGCTTTGTTTTTAAGCTGTGTTGGCTATTCAAGGTTTTTTTGTGGTTCCATACATGTTTTAAGATTATTTGTTGTAGTTCTGTGAAAAATGCTATTGGTATTTTGAAAGGGATTGCATTAAATCTGTACATTGCTTTGGGTAATATGGACATTTTAACAATATTTTTTCTTCCAATCCAGGAGCATGGAATATCTTTCCATTTGTTTGTGTAGTCTTCAATTTCTTTCATCAGTGTTTTATAGTTTACAGAGTAAAGGTGGTCTTTTATCTCTTGGTTAAGTTTATTTCTAGGTATTTTATTATTTTGGTGCAATCATAAATGAGACTTCTTAATTTCTCTTTCAGTTATTCCATTATTAGGGTATAGAAATGCAACAGATTTCTGTACATTGATTTTGTATCTTGTGACTACTGAATTCATTTATCAGTTCTAGCATTTTTTTTTTGGTGGAATCTTTAGGGTTTTCTATGTAGACTATCATGTCACCTGCATAGCAAACGTTTTACTTCTCCCTTATGATCTTCCAGATGATCATATGGTTTTTATCCCTTTCCTTATTGACGTGATGTATCAGGTTGATTTATTTGCAAAAACCAACCTTGAATCACAGGAATAAATCCCACTTGATTGTATTCAATAATTTTTTAATTGAATTTCCAGGTTTACCTCCAACATGTAAAGAGGTTAGAAGTTTTTATTTTTATTTTGACATGGAAAAAAAAAACCAGAAAAACTAAAACCCACTTTTTTTCTTGGATATATCAGAGAAATGGTTTTGTGGGGCAAACAGCCACTCTGAGATAAGGTGAGATGGTAAACTGAGAAAGCCAAAATTTCCTTATCTGGAGCAGAAAGTGCTAAAGCCATGGAGTAGTAGAAACATTTAAATGGTAATTTTGACAAACTGCTAAAGAATAAATGGAGACTAGTATGTAAGTGAGAAACATTTAGGTTTGAAGTCTTGGAGGAGCCTCTACACTTTCACTGTAATGCCAGGAAACACATTAGGATTTCACGGGAAAGACAAGAAAGAGTCCCTTGCATCCATGATGGAGCAAACAAAGAGTAATCCTTTGAAATGCACCCAGAGACTTCTCCATTAAAAAAAAGCCTTCTCTCCAGGGAAAAAGGTTTTACCATTGACTGATCTCAGTGCTGTAAGAGAAGGGCATTTCTCCTATGCTAGCCCCCTGTAATCTTTCTAGAAGCTATACAAGAAGAAACACTGGTGAAAGTAACAGACAATAAACATAGGACAACTATAAGACTGTGACTTAATTAGAAAATTAAAGAAAACTTGCTCTCCACATTTTACCATAATATCAACAGGGCTACAGTATAATAAAAGCAGAGAGAGGAAAGAGATTCAAGGAAAAAACTTTTTCTGGATAGAAGAGTGGAGAAAAAACAAGAACAGTACAGGTAATTGGAACTTTCTGTTTCTACACCTACAGCAAACATTAAACAAAACCCATAGCCATGTTAACAGAAATCCTCGACTAAATGTGTATTTGTATCAGTTCCAATTATCTAATATATGTCTGGATACCTAAAAGGCAAGGTAAAACAGTCTGAAGAGTCAAAGCAAGCATCAGAACCAAACTCAGGTATGACTTAAAGTTAGGAATTCTCAAACAGGAATTTAAAATAATTATAAGTAATATATTAAGAATGCTAGTGGAAAAAGTAGACAACATGCAAAAAAGGAATGGGAAATAAAGGCAAAAAGATGAAAACTCCAGGAAACAATCAAAAGGAAATCCTAGATCAAAAGCCGTATAAAAGAAAGGAAGTATGACTTTGATTATCTCACCAGTAGATCAGTAGATTGGACATGGCCGAGGTAAGAGTCCATGATATTGAAAATATGTCAATAGAAACTTCATATTGTCTCAAAAAATTTCTTTTAAACAAGAAGAAAATATTGAAGATCCAAGAAGAAATAAAAGAGAACACAGCAGGAGACATATTTAAAGAATGGCAGAGGATTTATAAAAATTAATGGCAGACACCAAACCACAGATCCAGGAAGCTCAGAGAGCACCAAGCAGGATAAATACCAAAAACAGGTGCAACATGTAGAAATATTTATAGAAATGTATAAATATGTGGCTTACTATACACACATATATACCCTTGCTAGGGCCTAGAGCACACTACAGAAGTAACAAAACAAAACAAAACAAAAAACCCAGTGCCCAAATCTTGGTTTCCAGTACCTTTCTACAAAAAATAAACCAGAACTCCCTGGAGAAGTGACAGATTCTTGCCCTGGTGCAGGAATATATACCATAAGCCTGAAACAAACCTAATTTCAAAAATTTAAAAAAAAATGCTCCTCCTCCCAAAATAAAACCCACAATGATATACTAATTTGAATAAATGAATAAAGAAATCAATGAGGCAGAATAGAAAAATCTCATATTTATATGAATTATAATTTATATAGATACTGCTTTCTTATGGAGCATAAATTCTCACTCCTCAAGTAAAGACTACACATAGTGACTTCTTCCAGAGTAGGGTATCGAAAGAGAAAATTTAAAAATAGCAACTTTATAGTACAGAAACCTGACAAACACTATGTCAAGCTATGTGATCAAGATTAACATTGACAATGATAAATCATATGTATATAAGGTATCATTGACATGATGTGATAAGAATGGCACTTTACCTGTGTGGTGTTCCTTCTGATTTAATTATGAGAAAAACATCAGACAAAATCCCAACTGAGGGGCATTCTACAAAATACCTGACTAGTGATCTTCAAAACTGTCAAGGTGAACAAAAATAAGAAAAGTCTGAGAAAATGTCATAGCCAAGAAGAACATAAGGACACATAGCAAATAAATGTAATATGATATTTTGGAATGGATCAGAGAACAAAAAAGTGGTCAATAGGGGAAAACTGAGGAAACCTGTAAAACATATAGACTCTAGTTAATTAAAATGCACCAACATGTATTCATTAATTGTGATAAGTGTACCATACTAATGTAAGTTGTTAATAAGGGAAATGGGGCAAGCTGTATGTAGGACTCCCACTACTATCTTTGCAATAATTCTCTAAATCTAAACTTTTCTAAATGAAAAGGTTATTTTTTTTTAAATTATAGAAAAGAAATTAAAGACAGTTTAACTCTATCCCAATTCTTACATGATTAAATCCTAGCTCTGAAGGCAAGAAGATCACTTTTGTATTCTTAAACCCCACTCTTCCAGACCCCCACTTCCATTGCTTCTTTTTTTTTTTTGCCTTTTACTTTGTCCATCTGTTCCTCCCTTCACTCTTATGTATTCTTTTCCACAGATCTGTGGTACAATTCTATTACAGGTGACCTGATTTTCAATGTGCTGTCAAAACAGCAAGTGCAGAGAGATTAGTATTAGATTCTCATTCCGAAAGAACTGCAATGTGGTGTCCTGGGATTGAACTGGAGGCAATCACCAAAGCCTTTGGGTGAACAAGAGAAAAAAGGAAAGAAAAGAAAAAAAATCTGTTTTCTGAAGACACAAAGAAGGCAGCCTGAATCCTATGACTTCAGAAACTAGAGAAAAATAATCTTAACAATCTAGAGAAAATTTTAACACTAGAGAAACCACTAATTAGAAAGCATTAATTTTAATACCAGAAAAATTTTAATAATCATATAATTTATTTGACTACAAGCATATAAATATATATAATATGTATTATATATATTATATATATATAGTGTATATAAATACACTAGTCAGGTATTTTGTAGAATACCCCTCAGTTGGGATTTTGTCTGATGTTTTTCTCATAATTAAATCGGAAGGAACGCTTTGAGAAAATGAGCAATGTTATTGGTTTTGAATACTGCCAATCATAAAAACTTTTAAAATTTTAGTTCACATTTGTCCTCTGTAATTAAAACCACTCTTCAATAGTTGCAAACATCAAACACTTCATAAGGTTCCAATTTATTTCTATGCAACCACTTCTTCCATAAAATAGCAACAGAAATACAGTGAGCCAATAGGCCAGCATTAATCTTTGAATTCCAGGGGGGAAAAACATCAGATATGAGGAATCTAGATATTTAGGACAGCAGAGGGAGCTGCCCTGGGAAAGAAGCAGATCATACCAACTCTAATTTCCATGGCTGATCAATAGTGTGTAATGAGGATTCAGAGGGCAAACAGCAAGTCACAAACCAGGTAACAGAAGTGCTTCCAGGTACACAGGTGACTTCTAACTCTGTGCAAACGACTTGCAGATTTGAAAACTGTATTTCATTATATTTTTAATTAACAACTAAATGAAATATCTATTCTTCATTTATATTATGATAACATGAACATCAGAAGACCCACTGTGTGTATTTTTAATTAAAAAAAGGCAAAAAGAAAGAAAAAGGTTAAAAAAAAGTCTTATTACAATTGTATCCTTTTTTTCCCTCCTTTTTACCTATTTTGGTTTGAAAAGAGATGTGTATAAGCACAGGTTTGGCATCTTTATTTACATAATCATTTTTTAATATGTGTCTGTGCATCTCTAGTTATTATCATTTATAGATCAATTACCTTTTCCTGGTAGAAAGTGGACACCTAATTGTTTTTACTTAAAATTATTTAAGTAAAATTTTCAAAACATAATTTGAAACATACACTCAAAAATCCTGCTAGTGTGTGAAATTCTGAAATGGCTTTATTGCATGAAAGGTAATTCAACTTTTAACAAGAGATGCCATTATTTTTCGATTTTTTTATAAAATTCCCAGAGAAATGTATATTTTATATAACCTTGGGCAGTGATTATCCTCATTGGCCAGAATCATTGGTTATTCTATTCTTATTTTTTCTGCTATGCTTACCCCAAGACCTAATCCCAAAAGAACACTGACCTAGCCTTTTGTTTTGTTCTTTTTTAATATGGGACTACAAGGATGTTTCTATTTATTAAAAGATTGTTTGCCATTATGTGTGCATCAATCCTCCATTTTTCTTCCTTTCCTCAGATGTTCTCTTCTGACCTATTTTTCCTCTATCATTCACTATTTCAATTATTTTTTAAATGATCTATTTAATTATTATCCTAACCCAATTTGAAAATTCTATGAAATTTTCAATATTTGATTAACTTACATATTGTTAGTAATATTCTCCATTAACAGAGCAATCTCTCTCTTTTAACATTTTTAAGCCTATTTTTGTCTTTTTTCCTTTCTTTTTGTCATATTTGTTCCTTTTAAATCTTGCTTCTGTAAGTGGAGATGCAGTAAACTAAGGGTAACCAAAGACAAAACTTCTATCAACATTCCTCTTTTTCTCTATTCCAGTAAGATTCATACTTTGTGTCCCCAGACTCTGTCCACTTAGTGACCAAGAAAGTCGCAGCTACTTTTCAAAGGAAAAGAATCTGTCTTCACAAGATTGCTCAACTAGTGCTAGGAATGTGCAAAACATTTAAAAAAAAAAAGAGTTTGACTAATTCTAATTGAATTTATTGGTATTTAAACCATTTGGAAATGTTTAACACTTTAAAAACAAACCATGTCAGGCTACTATTTTACCTGAATCGTTCAGTCAATTTTTCCTAAATAGTTCAATTAATTCAACTGTAATTTTGGAAGCTTTATATAGATACTAACAGAGAAAATTTCTCTATTGTTCATAATATTATTGTTACTCTCTCACTCCACTTAAAAGAGAATCTTGCTTACAGAGATTTATGTGGGCTGTGTATTTTGTAAACATATGTAGCTGTAATCATGGCCAACTCTTGCTGTGAACACCACTAGAATTGAGAATTTTAGTGATCTCATCATAAATCCTTCTAACTGTTAAACATTCAGTGATAGCAATAAAAACAAAAACTTATTCATAAGGAAAGTCTAATGAGCTCTACTTCCCACACCCAATACAAATGTGCATTTAGAACTACAATGCATAGTTCTAAATACAAACCTATTCAGAATTATTGTTCTCAAAAATTTATAGATGCTCCCATATAGATTTCAAGATCTTAAAGGCACTTATTCATTAGTCATTCTATAGTAACTGTAATATTATTTCCATGAAAGATCTTGAATGAAATGTTTCTTCTTGATTCATATTTTACTGTTTTAAAGTAGTATTAACCATTTTTCCCCACCTTTTGGTCACATATAGTTAAGTAGAAACACTTCACATCACTTC
This sequence comes from Mellivora capensis, assembly GCA_004024625.1. Classification (NCBI taxonomy): domain Eukaryota; kingdom Metazoa; phylum Chordata; class Mammalia; order Carnivora; family Mustelidae; genus Mellivora; species Mellivora capensis. The sequence continues at coordinate 14,293 of PISX010020868.1, read as the reverse complement.
ACTTATCCAAAGTTAAGCCTTATACCTCATGAGAAATATGTCCATATAATTTATCATTCATTCTAATATCTAAAAGTAATTTAAAATATGTAATAATTTATATATTTTTCACAGATTATTTTGCCTTTAAAGTATTTAAAATAATTTTTAAATAATTTAAATAATTATTCCAACAACTATTTTTCTAAGACAAAACTCATCAAAGACATTATATCTACTCAGGATTCTTTTGGCCATTTCCCCGAAACTTAACCAGGGCAAAAATTTTTCTGCTCCAGGATCCCATTCAAGATGCTGCAAAACTTTTAGCTTTTATATCTCTTTAAGCTACTCTTGGACTTTTACATTTTCTCAGACTTTCCTTGTCTTGGACGACTTTGACTGTTTTGTAGAGTACTGATCAGGTATTTTGTAGGTTTTATTTCAATTGGGATTTGTCTGGTGTTTGCTCATGATAAATATGTGGCTATAAATTTCTGGAAGTAAGCTTATCACCAAATCCAAGTTCAATTAGTTTTTCTTTTTTTTTAAAGATTTTATTTATTTGACAGAGAGAAAAAGAGAGAGAGCATGCACAAGCAGGGGGAGAGGCAAAGGGAGAAGCAGACTCCCCACTGAGCAGGGAGACTGACCTGACATGGGGCTTGATCACAGGACCCTAGGTTCATGCCCTGAGCTAAAGGCAGACACTTAACTGACTGAGCCACCCAGGCACCCCTCCCTTAGTTTTTCTTATATGCTTTCTTCAAAAGGTTTTATAGTTAGGGGTTTTACATATAGGTGTGTATGATCCATTTTGAGTTAATTTTTATCTAAAAAAAAGATATATGTTTATCAATTTATGTATTAATGCATAAAGTGTACATAGAAATGTTCAATTATTCTAGCACCATTCATTGAAAAAAAACAACAACTATCCTTTTTCCACTGAATTGCCTTAGCTCTTCAAAGATCATTTGACTACACTTGTGGTTGTCTGTTTCTGGGCTCTCTAGCCTCTTAACTCTGATCTATGTCTATTTTTGCCAATACGTTGCTTCCTTGATCACTGTAGCTTTTTAATAAGTCTGGAAAATTGGTTGTGTGAGCCCTCCAGATTCTTCTTTACTATTGTTTAAGATATTCTAGGTAATTTGTCTTTTCATATAAAACTTAAGAGTCAGATTGGCACCACCTAAAAAATAACTTCCTGGGATTCTGATTGGGATTGCATTAAATCTATAAATTAAGTTGTGAAGAACTGACATCTTAACAATACTGAGCCTTTCAATTTATGATGTCCATTTATTAAGATCGTCTTTGAGGTCTTTTATCAGAGTTTTACTGTTCTTTACATATGATCTCTCTATATATTTTGATATATTTATACCAAAGAATTTTATTTTATTGGGTGGTATGGTAAGTGATTTATTTTTTTTTAACTTTCATATTCTAATTGTACACTGCTGGCATATAAAAAAGCAATTGATGTTAGTATATCACTTCATTTTGATGTCGTGAAGAATTGATTCAATGCTATGTAGGAGAGGTATTGAGGCAACAGGCACAAACTAAAACTGTCCTAGGTAAACCAGGAGAAATACCCCCAGGAGAAATACCTTTATCTTATTTTTGTTTATACTATTTGCAAGCAAACTACCTTTAATTCTGGGCATTTCTTACACAAAATGGTTCCTCTTAACATCCTATTGTTCTTCCTATCTTGTACAATTGTGAGTAAATTTAAAGTACAGCTGGGAACAAGGACAAACCTGCCAAAATACTGCAAGAAAAGATTGTTGCTGATCACGGGCAGGAAATACTCAAAGTCCCATGAGATAGAATGTTCTTAAGAGACTTCCACACCAAGTCTGCTGACCTCAGAAGGACCATCTGGCTACTGCAATCGCTGCTGAAGTGTGCTTAGGCCTAGGAGATATTTGGGAATTCTTCACTTACTTCTGTTTCAACATGGCACTTAAGATTCTTTTACTCTTCAAGTATTGTTCATTTTTTGTTTTTCAGAAGGGAAACAGATGACAAAAATGGACTTACTAGGAAATGGCTGATTTGATTATATTATATCCATGTTATAGAATGTTACTTTGCTATTAAATATAGTAACTTTTATCTCAATAGTAATAGCTAACATTTATTGAGCATTTAGTATGTGTTAGGTAATGTTTGAATTATTTTTCATGAACTAAATAATCCTTTTAATAATTCCCTTAGGCAAATATTGTTATCAATATCATACCTGAGGGGTAGAGGTATTAAATTACGTTTTCATGATGACATGGCCCAATGAGGGTGAAGACAGACTTGAAACCAGGGTGACTGGCTCCAAAGCAAGTGCTCTTTACTAATACCATCCCTGTTCAAATATGTCTTGACCTGGAAGTGGGAGCCATGGTATATTGTTAAGGTAAGATGGGTATTTTATAGTATTTAAAAACTGTATTACAAAGTAAAGAAATAAATAGCATGAGAACTTATTTACTACCTGTATGACCTTGGTAAGTCTTAACCATTCTACGCTTTATGAGATCTTTTGTTTCATTAAGTAAAAATAATAATATTTGTCCTATATACCTAATCAAATGAAATCACATGGATGAAAGTACTCTGTACATTACTTTGTAATTAATTTTTATTATTAAGAATAGTATTGTTGATGTTACTATATAAATGTTATACATAAAAGAAATTATATAAATTCTAAGAATAAATAAATAAAGTATAGCTTTCTGAATGAAATACCTCAGTCTAAGAGCTATAGAACCTGAAATAAGTAGAATGAGACACTCTTTCCACACCTCCCCATCTTTACCCCTGTGCCATCTTTGTTATAAGTAAGAATATAATTTTATCAATGTAACCTAAGTCCCATCAAGTTTTGGGTCATTCCAGTTATCTCTTGCTGTTGTAGAAACCATTCTTAAACTGTGTGTCCAAATACAGCAATTTAATACTATTTGTCATGGTTCTGGACATTGTCAGACTCAGCAGGATGGTTATTGCTTGGAATCTCCCAAATGGTAGCAGTCAGGTGGTAGCTGAGATTGAAGTCAACTAGAGTCTTCTCTATTTATATATCTAGTACCTAGCCTGGTTAGTCATCCCTCTCTCAAGGTAATGAGTTGTACATCTCCCTGAAAAGTCATCCCAGAGCAGTCAGACTCACTTAGCAGTTTGCCTCATCCAGGGTGAGCATTTCAAGAGACAAAGGCAGAACGTCCAAAGCCTCAGAAGTCATCTCAGTGTCATATCAGATAACTTCTATTGGCTTATAAAGAATCATAAAGCCCACACAAATTCAAGTTGAGAGACCTACTAAGTTGAGGGATCCCAAGAGTACTGGGAAGAATGGTTTATTGGGTAGCCATTGTCAGGTGAATTTGTTTAAAACAAGTTTGTTTCAATGGGTATGTCTTGATTATAGTTTTAGGTTGTGCTAATCTGATCCTTACCTAAAACTGCTACATTTTTCCATCATTATGTTATTAAAATCTGCTTCTCCCTTGGTCATTTATGTTGTCTTTCTTTCCTCCTCCTCCTCCTCCCTTTATTTTTATTGTTTTTGTCTGTTCATTACTATCCATTGCTAACTGTAAATGCTTACATTTAATTCATCTTCCTAGACTGAAGATAAAATATTTTTAAATGCTGAGTTTGTTATCCAGAATATCTGTTATATTTCCAAGTCCATGTCTGAGCAAATTTAGTGAGGATGTTACCAAAGTTTGCCTCTAATTTATAGAGATATGATAAAGAAAACACTTGGGGGAAACTCACAGGACATGTCAAAATTACATGAACTTGAGCTTGGTTGATTGTTCTTTGGCTATACTCGTTCATCCAGTTTGCCATGCTGTGTACACTTTTGCATTTTACACAACAGGATATCATTTGAGTATGTGAGTATCTGTCAAACAGTTTGCTGAAAATTCATTTTCACTCTGTAGCACTTCTCTGAGCTTATAGTCTCATAACCATATCAAAAAAGACAATTGAACTAGCCTAGTGTGACTTGTTTAATGAGCTTATATTAGTTCCTCCTCATCACCACTCTCCTTTATAGGTGTTCCAACACTGTTCTTTTATTAATAGACTCTGGAAATTATTCAAACCTGGCATCAAGATTTCTGGTTTGCAGAATATGCCTTCTATTTGGCCTCAAAACTTATAAATGCCTTTGACTGTCTCATTTTTCCCATACTTCTCTACTAATTTTTAGTGGTGATGATTCTGCGTTTCAACTGACATATCTTTGAGTGCTTCAGAATTTAATTCAGACAGGGCAGAATATAAAAATAATGTAATTGCTCTATTACAATTCCCCCTCTTTGTTTGGATTTGAATTTCATCCTCACAATAGCAAGTGCTAAATTTTCTATTCCAGCGTGACTCTTTTCTTTAACAAAAGAAAAAGAGGGACAACAGGAGTGGAGGAAATTGTTTTTTCCTCAGTGTCATCATTAGCATTATAACATATTTCTCAAGAAGTAGGTTGACAGCTTTCTGGCTCTTCTTCCTCAGAGCATAACTGAAATCATCTTTCTTATCCTTTGTTAGTTTTCTTTTTTCCCCATAAATGCTGGTTCATTATTTGGGATGTGACTGATTCTTAATTATATTCTTTTTGGGTTTCATACAAAAAATTCAATTTGAGTATAACATAGAGTTCTTTGTAGAATCACATCAACCTCCTTGGGTATTTGTCTACCATTTAAACCTTGATTTTTTCCATCAAGCAGTCAAGGTGACTATATTTCAATACCTTCCAAAATTCTTCTTCAGTGGAATCATTTGTAATTGTGCTGTCAGAAATAGTTTTCTCAAAATCTTCCAGTGCTATACTAGCATCTTCTCATTTAGAGACTTAGTAGGTTGATATGCTTTCCTAAAATTTGGTGCTACAATTTTGTTGTATCTTCGTGTTTGCTGATCATTCTCTGACAACATGGTCAAACTCCTCTAAAGTCAACATCAATTTAATGTGACCAAATACTTCTCCTCTTAATCCATACCTAGAGTCTCATGGAGAGTTTTTTGTTCGTTTGTTTTTATGACTAGTTGACAACAGAAAAAACAACTTTGTTTTCTACATATTTTCCCATCATACTATTACATATGGAAATGGACCACTGCAGCATTCCAGTATGAGTTAGGCCATAAAGACAGTGGGAACATGAAATTCCCTATGGACAGAACTTCATGCAGGCTATATTTTTGTTCACTTCCCCGAAGAAGAGGTGGCCAGATGTATGGATCTACGTAGTTAATTATATGGCTGCATCATCAGGGACACAGAACAAGATTGGACCCAAGAGATCCTGCAAGAAGTGTGTGACTGGACACTGAAAATGTGCCTTCAGGGTAAGGATGTAATTTCTCTATCATCTTTAGGGCTTACTCACAAATTTCATGAAAAAACAATGAGACCATGGTAAAAGTGATGAAAGTTATGCATTTGCTCATTTATAGACTTCTTTTCACAAGGCTATCACCTGCCAACAACAGAACCCCAAACTGAGTTTCTAATATGGTATTTTTTTACTGAGGAAAAAAGCCAGTGACCTGATATTAGGTAAATTTTATTGAACTCCTTCCATTATGGAGGGACAGAGATTTGTCTTACTCAGAAAAATGTGTATTTGCCTCATCTACTTTTGATACTTTTTGTACCACCATGCTTGAACCTTTTGCATGCCTTACTAATCATCATGGTATTCACTACTGTCTATTGGCTCAGTAATATTGTGTGAGAAACACAATGATTTAAGACAATTTTTCATTCTCTCATCAGTTTGGGGTCAGCTAATGGAGACTGAGCTCAGTTGGACTTGGATTCAACCCATGTGTGGGTCCAGCTCTGCATTACATGTCTCTCACGGTCCTTAGATCAATCCTCCTAAGGTTATAAAAATGCAAGTTTTGCATATACAACAGAGGTCAAACTTAATTCAGAGTAAAATATGTGAGGTAATGGGTACATATTCACAGGTCTTATCATGTATATCCACATTCTGGACCAGCTGAAATCTAGAATAAAAAATGGATATATGTAATGATCATTAATAATACTAAAATCATTAAAAGAAAGGTGATATGCAAGTTATAATAAAATTATCAGGTTAACTCCACTGATCAATCCTTCTGCTTAAAACTAATAATCATATTTTTCTGTGCTTCTTAATATAATAGGAAGTACATAGCATCTTTGATGAAGTAGTAATTTTGTTTGTAGTATTTTTGCCTAATTTTTAAATATAAATGTAATAAAACCTCTACATCTATCCACCAGTTTATAGGAAAGAAAAGAAATAGGACCAAGTCAAATGATGCCGTAAGAAAAAACATTAGTTGAAATCAGAATATGGAAAATGCATTAGGAAAGTGATCTGGTTTCTTCATGAAATAAAAGGGGGTGTGCTGGGGGAGAGGCAGAGAGATAATCTCTAATGCTTAATACATATTAATACATATTGAGGATCCCTGTATATATTTAATCAATAGGGATTATGTATACCTGCAGGAATATTATCTTCTCTATGTTGATTTGAAATTTCACTACTGTTATATGCAAGATGCCCCATACACTTGTATTCATTCGGTTTTCCCAGTTATTCTTGGTTTTTTTGTATCCTTTTTGTTTTGTTTCGTTTTTTGTCTGTTTTTCAATCAGCTTGTTGAGGCCCAGAAAAAGTCTCTTTGTTCTTTTATAGGAGCTGCATTAAATTTGCTTAGTAAGAAGAAAAGTAAGAAGAAGAAAAAAACAAACTTTTTTTTTTTTTTATAAAACTAACATTTTTTTATGAGGACCATTCATTCTTCTTGTTCAAGAACATTGGCTGTCTTTCCATTTGACAAAATTTATTTTATTTTTTTTAGGGGCATTTAACATCTTTCATGATTAACTGTTATACTCAGGTTGTTTGTTTTTAGATGTTTTGTATTTCATTTGCTATAGTAAATGTCTCATTTCCATTATATCATCTAACTGTTTATTAGTATATATATCAGATTTTCTCAACCCTGGCATTATTGCTATTTTGTCCTGGATATTTCTTGGGGAGGTAGGAGCTGTCCTATGCATTGTAGGAGGTTTAGCAATAGCATTTCTGCATCCATTCACCAGAAGTCAATAGGACCTTTCCCCCCACTCCTACCGTGTGATACTTAAAAATCAGTCCAGACATTGTCAAATGTTCTCCCAAGAAGGGGAGGCAAATTGTACTCCATGGTAAATCACCAGTATATATGAAGATGATGGATTTTTGCATGTTAATTTTATAACCTGCTACCTTATTAAATCACCTCATAAGTTATACTTTTTTATCACTGTTACTAATGGGTTTTTCAACTGCAAATAAAGTTAATTCTTATGTTTCTATTGTTCTACCTTGTCCGAGTTAATGTTAAAAAAGAAATGAGAACATGAAGAGTTTCTTTCCTCCGGACTAGAATGTTTTTATCCTTTCTTCATTTAGGAAGATGCTGTCATATACATATATATATATATATATATATATATATATATATGACATAGAAGTAACAAATATTCATTTACGGACTTGTAATTGACTGTTTGTTTTTTTTTCATATAAACAGTGTTTATTTTCTCAGTTTAAGAGTAGACTCTTCTGTTGCTGCAGTAAAGTACCATTTCCCTAATCTACGGTGTTTTTCTTTTTTGTCCCTCACCTTCTGCTTCTTTCATTCTACCTTGTTTTATTATGCTCTATCACCATTCACTTCTTTATTCTATCATGAGACCCATGAGGGACATCTTCACATCCAAAATAACTTCTCCAAGAAATAGCATCATTCGAAGACTGCAATCTCATTTGCAGCTTTCCTTGCTGAACACCAACAGTCAGTGCTTTGATCATTTGGTTACAGACATGCTTTCAGTATTTTCACTCATGGAAGAGTCATCTTCTGAGAATAAACTTTTCACTGATATTTTTATTTTCACCTCTAGGGTTCTAATGTACTATTCTCTCTTCCTTGTTTTAGTCTGACATATATGTCTAATGTAGGCCCTGTGCCCAACTTTGTAAGTCTCAGTTATGTATTCCCTCATCTACATGTTAATAAAAGCTGACTGTCACTGTCTCCTAGAAACATGAAATCATGGTCTATGGATGATTTTATATTCTCTCCTTTCTGACATGTATGCATTCAAGAAAGATTAATAGATTACAGTTCAAGCCAACATTATTATCTTTGGGAAAGCTAGAAAATATTTTTCATTTTTAAAGGTAATAAAAACAATGTTAATAAAGTAAATATATAAATAAACTAAGTACATAAGTACTCCACCAAAATCATAATATACATCCACCAAATGACCACAAGGGGAAGACATTAAACACAGATTATACCAAACAATCTATTCAACAGTTTGTCACACTCAAATATCAGTTCTAAAGTATTTATAAAACCAGAACAATGCTAACATTAACCAACTCAGTGTTAGTTAATTTTGGATCATAATGTGACTTCCAGGCAAATATGAATTCAGGATTAACATTTACAATAATAAAAAATAGATATCACAAAGAACATAAGCACTGTAAATACTTCTTTACCAAATAAAAAGGCATCATAATTTATAAAGCAAAAATAGAGGGAAGTACAAAGGAAATTTGCATGAAGCCTATAATAGGAAAATTTAACTGACTGCCATAAATTCAGATAAGACACACTGCTTCCAAATAATGTAATGTATTATTCTAGTAAAACTATAGATCAGTCTTTAAACCCTGGTGACAGAGATTAAATAGTTTTGGATGACATAAAATATTTACAAAAATTGGGAGCAAACTCAATAAATCTCTTAATGTAGAAATATTAGATCCACTGGTATTCTCATTACGCTGATCTAGCAAAATCTGTTGGCATCTTCCCCAAGACTAACCCCAGAGAAATTAAAGACTGAAACACCAATTGAGGGGAAATCTTTGGGGAAAATATGTCTTTTGAACAGGTCTGCCTTAGTGACAGTGGCTCTAGCTTATGGCAAGAGGTGGGTAAGCACCACTCTAACAAGATTAAAAAAAAAAAAAAGACTCTTTGACATCACTTCTCATGTCTAATGCAACATTGCCTTTGAACTGGCAGTGCCTGATGCCATACCTATGGCAAATCAAACCCTGGGGTAGGTATACTTGGGGATAAAATAAAAACTGGGGAGATGTCAAAGGTTAAGCCTCCAATTATAAGATGAATAGGTTCTAGGGATCTAATGTACAGCATGGCGAATTTAATTAATAACACTGTCTTATATGCTTAAAAGTTGCGAAGAGAGTAGATCTTAAATGCTCTCAACACAAAAAACAAAAGGGAACATGAGAAACAATGGGATGTTATGCAGCTGTTAGAGAAGCTATAATGGTAATCATTTAGCAACATATAAGTGTATCAAAACAACCCACTGTATACCTCACACTTATACAATGTTATATATCAATTCTATTTCAATAATGTTGGAAATTTTCTGAAGTCAAAAAAAAAAAACAAAAAACTAGTCGGGTTAGTTGTTAGAAATAAAAAACGTGTGAGAACTGACCAACCAGTGCAATTTGCCTTCCAAACACTAGCTTTCTAAATACCTAAGGTTGGTGATATATAATCCAAGGAGTCCTTCCTCTCAAATCTGCTTCTCCTTGGAGGTAAAAAGCAATGCCTTGAAGTGACAAACTGTTTTCCTGGTTTAAAAATGGATTAACTGTACTGTTCTCAAGTCTATACATTTCCATGGAGGATTCATTCTTAGTTTGAGTTCACAGGAGCTGGCTCAGATAGAGGTCTGATGTTAGCACTTTTCTTCATACATAACTGGAACTGTTGCCAATGTCTTCAATAGCACTACAAACTCACCAACCAAAATAATCTGAATCTGAACAGTTCAGCTATTTCAAAAATAAAGTCATGCCAGAGGTAGACTATTAGCATATTAGAATAGGTGGATCAAGGATGTAAAATAATTTACTAAACATTATGAGACAATATGAGCAAAATGAAAAAAAAAAGCGAAAGAAATAAGAAAAAAAATTTAGTTGCAAGAAATATAGTAGTTGAAACTAAGAATATAACACATGATATTGAAAGGCATTTTATCTTGAGATGATGTTTGTAACTCAGCCACAGCCAGTGCTGACTCAGCAGTAAGCTAAAACCAATGGTTTTATGCAAACGTCTAGACTACTGGTGTCCCAGAAAAGAATGTTTTGCACAACAGCAAGATTACAACACAAATAGTAAATTTCAGGTATTTCTAAATTTCTTGAGTCATCCCCTTTACTTTCCCTTTTAGAAACAAAAGGAAGAATAGTCAAAGTTTGACTTCCTCCTTTCCAGTTTGGATGCTTTTTATTTCTTCTTATTGTCTGATGGCTGAGGCTAGGACTTCTGGTACTGTTTTAAAACCAATAGTGAGAGTAGACATTCCTGTCTTATTCCTGACACTTGAGGAAGAGCTCTCAGTTTTTTCCCCATCAAGGAGGATATTGGCTATGGGTCTTTCATATATGGTCTGTATGATGTTGAGGTATGTTCCCTCTACCCCTACTTTGTTGAGGCATTTTTTTTTAAGATTTTATTTATTTATTTGTCAGAGAGAGAGAGAGAGAGAGAGAGAGAGCAAACGAGCACAGGCAGACAGAGTGGCAGGGAGAGGCAGAGGGAGAAGCAGGCTCCCTGCCAAGCAAGGAGCCCGACTCGGGACTCGATTCCAGGACGCCGGGATCATGACCTGAGCCGAAGGCAGCCACTTAACCGACTGAGCCACCCAGACGTCCCGGTTTTTTTTTTTTTTTAAATATTTTATTTATTTATTTGACAGAGAGAGAGAGATCACAAGTAGGCAGAGAGGCAGAGAGAGAGAGAGGAGGAAGCAGGCTCCTTGCTGAGCAGAGAGCCTGATGCAGGGCTCGATCCCAGGACCCTGAGTTCATGACCTGAGCCGAAGGCAGAGGCTTAACCCACCAAGCCACCCAGGTGCCCTTGTTGAGGGATTTTACCAAGAATAGATGCTATACTTCGCCAAATGCTTTTTCTGCATCTATTGAGAGGATAATATGGTTCTTATCTTTTCTTCTATTTCTTCATATCAGTATGTCACACTGATTTGTGAATATTGAACCACACTTGCAGCCCAGGAATAAATCCCACCTGATTGTGGTGGATCATTCTTTTAATGTATTGTTTGATTTGATTTGCTAGTATTTTGCTGAGAATTTCTGCATCCGTGTTCATCAGGGATATTGGCCTGTAATTCTCTTTTTCAATAGGGTCTTTGGTTTTGGAGTCTAGGTAATGCTGGCCCCATAGCCACTCTAGAAAACAATATGGAGATTCCTCAAAAAGTTAAAAATAGAACTACCTTACAATCCAGCAATTGTGCTACTAGGTATTTATCCAAAGGATACCAGAGTACCAATTTGAAGGGACACATGCACCCCAATGTTTACAGCAGCATTATCAGTGATAGCCAAATTATGGGAAGAGCCCAAATGTCTATAAACTGACAAACAGATAAAGAAAATATGGTGTATATGTACAAAAGAATATCATTCAAGAATGAAATCTTGCCATTTGCAATGATGTGGATGGGGCCAAAGTATATTATGCTAAGCAAAATAAGTCAGTCAGAAAAAGACAAATCCCAAATGATTTCACTTATATGTGCAATTTAAGAAAAAAAAAAAAAAAGGTGAACATAAGGGGGGAAAGAAAGAGACAAACCATAAAGCAGATTCTTAACTATAGAGAATATACTGAAGGTTGCTGAAAGGGAGATGGGCTAAATGAATGATGGGTATTAAGAAGGGCACTTGTTGGGATGAGCACTGGGTTTTATATGTAAGTGATGAATCACTAAATTCTACTCCTGAAACTAATATTATACTATATGTTAACTAGAATTTAAATAAAAACTTGAAACAAACAAATAAAAAATACAGAAGTGTAATAAACATATATGTAGAAGTCTTTGGGGGGAGAAAAATAGAAAGAAAGGGGAGAAACAAAAACTTTTAGGAAGAAAAGTTTGTAAAGTTCTCTTGGAACATAAAGTTTCATACAAAAATGCCAGGTCCACATAGTCTTTTCTATGTGATGGCAGGATTTGGGAAGACCCCAGGCAGTTTATTAACCATCATCTTCCAAATTGCTTCAGTGACCAGATTTACATGTACTCCTTGCATAGGTCAGAGTGCTTGAGTTACTAACTTGTTGGGTTGACAAGTATAGTAAATTATAGAATGAATACATCTGAGAGATGAATTAGTCCACTAGCAAAGAAGATTGAGAAATTCACTCAACTAAAGAAGAAAAGGATAAATGCAATCAAAACAAGAATGACCAGAAACAGTAACCATCAGGTAACAGAAATCCCAGAAAGAAAGAAAACTACAAATGAAAGGGAGCAATATTTGAAAAAAAAAAAAAAAGACAAATTCATCACGTTACTAAATTAGACTAAGAGTACCCAAAGAAAACAAAGGGAAACCATAAGAACAAGCCCATAATTTATATTAAAATTTGAGCATCTGAAAGACAAAAAGATAATTCTAAAAGCTTTCAAAGAGGAGGAACAGATTGTACACAGAATGATAATGTATTTTTTCATAGTAATGCTGGTTGCAGAAGAAAAAGAAAAACACTATTTCCAAAGTAAGGAAGGAAAAGATCTTTGAATGAGAATTATATAACCAACTAACTGTAATTCAAATATAAGATCATGATGAAAATGTTTTCAGAAATAACGGAATATAAGCTTCAGAAGTTTTTTCATACAAACACTTTAGTGGAAAAGAATTTTGAATGAAGTACTTAAAACTAATCCAGGGGGAAAAATACACTTAAAAATGATCAGATGCTTTAGGAAACCAATTTTGTCTTTAAAAATAATAACTAAGCAACACAAAAAATAAAAGTGAAAATAAAATATATCCATAATACTCAAGAGCTTAAAATTCAGATAACCATCAAAATGGTGGCAAAGGAAAAACTGAAGCTTGTATATTAAAGAAATAGACTATTTGAATATTAATAGAAGAAATATAAGCCACACAGATATACATACACATTTATATACATGTGTAAATGTCTAAGTATACATTTATATATTTATATTTGTTACCTTCTAAACAGAAAGCCAAGATGTTTTCTCCAAGGAAGTTCTATCAAACGTTCACAAGATCATATCACTTTTTTTTTTACAGCCTTCCAGAAAGTACAAAAGAGACAATATGCCCCAATTCACTATATGAATTTAAGCCTAGCTCTGAAAATAAAACCAGAAAAATATGTTATATCCATGTGAGAAGTTGCATATTGTGGAATGAAACACTGAGGAAAGCCACGGAAAGAAGGGAGATTTCAGGAGATTAGCTGAACACTGTATCGCCTGTGGTAGGAGTCAGGAGATGACGCCCTGCTCAGAGGTGGGTGTGACTATGAATAGGTACAAGGCCAGAAAGAGCTAAATAGTTGTACAATTATCATAAAATGGGTGGGATCTCCAGGACCATTAGCTAAGAACAGAGTTTCAGTAGAAAAAGCATAGAGGGCAATGGGTAGCTCAGTAGGTTAAGCCTCTGCCTTCGGCTCAGGTCATGATCTTAGGGTCCTGGGATGGAGCCCCGTGTCTCTCTGCTCAGTGGGGAGCCTGCTTCCCCCTCTCTCTGCCTACTTGTCTCTGTCAAATAAATGAATAAAATCTTTTTTTAAAAAAAGCATAGAAAATAAAGTTTGTCTTTTGTCCTCTAGACCAAACCCTCCCCAGAAGATAAAAGAGCCTTAAAAGAGTATCATGTCATCTGCAAAGAGAGAGAGTTTGACTTCTTCCTTGCCAATTTGGATACCTTTTATTTCTCTTTGTTGTCTGATTGCTGTTGCTAGGACTTCTAATACTATGTTGAACAAGAGTGGTGAGAGTGGGCATACTTGTCGTGTTCCTGATCTCAACAGGAAGGCGGTGAGCTTCTTCCCATTGAGGATGATGTTTGCTGTAGGTCTTTCATAGATAGATTTTATGAAGTTCTGGAATGTTCCCTCTATCCCTATACTTTGAAGTGTTTTAATCAGGAACGGATGCTGGATTTTTGTCAAATGCTTTTTCTGCATCAATTGAGAGGACCATGTGGTTCTTCTCTCTTCTCTTATTGATTTGTTCTATCACATTGATTGACTTGCGAATGTTGAACCACCCATGTAAGCCAGGGATGAATCCCACCTGGTCATGGTGGATGATCTTTTTAATGTGCTGTTGGATCCTGTTTGCTAGGATCTTGTTGAGAAT
>PISX010020867.1:0-35238 GCA_004024625.1 Mellivora capensis | reverse complement strand
CAGAGCAGAGAGCCCGATGTGGGCCTCGATCCCAGGACCCCGAGACCATGACCTGAGCCAAAGGCAGCGGCTCAACCCACTGAGCCACCCAGGCGCCCTATGGATACCTTTTTTAAAAAAACATGTTTCTGAGTGGTTTTCTCCAGAAGACAAAATCCTCTTTTATTCTTAGGACCTGAGAGGAGTAGCCAGTACAGGCATTTAGATGCCTCCGTATGTCAGCAGCAGGGCTGAAGAATCCCAATTCTCATCCAACTAATTCTAAAACATTCTCTCCTCCCACCCCCCCATAGAGGTATCTGTCAGGAAGGTGAAATGAGATCATGTCTGTAAAGCACTTGGCTTTCCTTGAAGTAAGACCTTACTTAAACCAACAGCAATGCCCCTGAAACCACACCTGTGGTAACGAGGAGACGCCATGGCAGCCCCCACTTGCCTTTCCCTGCCAACCCTGCAGGTTTGCACAAAGTCTAAGCAGACTGGCTTCTCTTCCTTTGGGCCCTGATGATTTGTTGATTCCCAGGCAAGTGTGATTCCGTCTGTCTGACTGTTAACTTACCATCTCTGTATGTATACGCATCAGTTTCAAGAGCTGATATTTTAGCTTTGGCTTTTTTGTTTGAGGCCACAGCATGTATCTGGCTCCCGTTTTTCCCTTAGTTTTTGCTCTCGCTGCTTCACCCATGTTAATTTCTACTATATTCATTCACTCAGGAAAAAAAAAATTAGTGCCTACTGTGGACCAGGAGGAACATAATGGACAAGAAAGACAAAGTTCTTCGGGGAGTTCATGTTTAAGGGCAGTGATTCTGTATGTTAGGTCACTAAACTCCTGTTTCATAAATAGGTGCTAAACTAAGCACCAAGCAGTAACTTGATTTGTGCTTTGTTAAGCAGAATTCTCCAGGAAAGATAGAAACTTACTATACTTGATTCTTCTTCTTGCGCTCAGAGAACACAGCACAGAATCTTTGCACTCTAGCTATCTAAGCACTGGAAAATTGGATAATGAGAGGCCCATAGCCTCTCTCCAACTTAGGTCAGTGCAATTTGGGACCATCCTGAGCTGCACGGAACAAGGACAGAATGAGAGAGCTAAGGTGTTACGGCCCAGAGCCTGGGGTTACCCTCCCTCACCCCCAGTTCATCTGGAATACTATGTCATATAGTAGCTCGAGTAGAACATCCAAAAGCAACTTTATAATAGATTGCCAGAAAGCCAGAGCTCAGAAAAAGTGGCACGTCTGGGCTTCAGTTCCGTTTGTGACCTTTCATGTCTTGAGGATGTGGTCCTGGGATGTGGTCCCCAGGAAGGAGGGACAGAACCTCATTCCAGGGCCTCTCATTCCTGCAGATGAGCGGGATCTTGAAGATTTCCTGCTGGACTTTGAGGAAGACCTGAAAGTCCTTCATTCGGCGCAGTGCTCACCTTCCCCAGGTGAGAAGGGTCCACAACAGGGCTGTCCGTACGCATGCTGACTCTGAGGCCATCAGTGACATACTGGCCACCCTTCAAAGCAAAATCTGTGCTGCCTTTGAGGCTCTTATACTCTCCCTCTGGGGACCTTTAAAATAGAAATATCCATTCCCTAGAGTTGGTCCCCTTCATAGACAGGGTTTCTGTGAAAGACTTGATTAAGATTAATGAAAACTGAAGAACCAATCAAGCACATGCAGGTTTTTAAAAGATTTTATTTATGTATGTATTATTTATTTATTTTTTATTTTTTATTTACCTGAGTAGGGGAGCGTGCACAGCCTGTCTGGGGTGGTGGGGAGTTCTTGAGGAACAGATGGGGAGGGAAAGAATCTCAAGCAGACTCCCTGCTGAGCGACGTTGATTACTTCAGGGCTCTATCCCATGACCTTGAGATCATGACCTGAGCCAAAACCAAGAGTCCAGTTAACCAACGGGGCCACCCAGACGCCCTATATAGGCAATTTTTTTTTAAGATTTTATTTATTTATTAGACAGCGATCACAAGTAGGCAGAGAGGCAGGCAGAGAGAGAGGAAGGAAAGCAGGCTCCCTGCTGAGCAGAGAGCCCGATGCGGGGCTCCATCCCAGGACCCCGGGATCATGACCTGAGCCGAAGGCAGAGGCTTTAACCCACTGAGCCACCCAGGAGCCCCTATATAGGCAATTGCCTAGTTAAGGCAATCTAGCCTTAACTAGTACATAGCAGTCTTGCTTCATGTAATCATTTATTTTTTAAAATTTCCGGGGCGCCTGGGTGGCTCAGTGGGTTAAGGCCTCTGCCTTCAGCTCAGGTCATGATCTCAGGGTCCTGGGATCGAGCCCCGCATCGGGCTCTCTGCTCAGTGGCGAGCCTGCTTCCTCTTCTCTCCCTCTCTGCCTGCCTCTCTGCCTACTTGTGATCTCTGTCTGTCAAATAAATAAATAAAATCTTAAAATAAAATAAAATTTCCTCTTTCCCAAATAGCTATTTGATTAAAGCAAATAATAGTTTATACAGAGAAGTAAAAAGGTGTAGATTGACTTCATGTAATTGTCCCATTCCCAGGAACAGGATGGGCCAGCTCGGGGCATGGGGGGTGGGTGCGGGCCGGAAGGCAGCTGGGAAGGGTTGATACTTTATTTTCAACAGTCGGATTCTGTTACTCTCAAACATCAAATGTCACTATAAACCTAAGATGAAATTTCCATGAAATGCACTCTCATCATACCCATACTTCCCCTTCTAATATTATGGAGAATTTCCCTGGGATTTTCTTTTTCTGCTTCCAGAACATTTTTGAAGCATTCTGAAAAACTACATAATGAAAAGCCCAGGAGATCTGGCTTTTCACCTGGCCCCAACTCCGCTGTATTTGGGGCACGTAATCAAGTGATTGAAACTCCCCATCTCCATTTCTGTGTGTTTAGCTTCAAAACATGAGCACCTGCTGTTCATGTTTTCACAGTAGTTAAAGAAAGTAGAACACGCCACAGGGGAACTGTGTGCTACTCTGGCTGTTACTGGCCTCTCTCTCGGCGTCCTAAGAAGAGAAACAAAAAGGTAATGTGGCAGAAGTTGTGAACCCTAGTTTGATACCCAGTCTTTTTCTTCCTTGGACTTCTAGGCCCCTTCAAACTCTGCGAGTACCTGTTTGGTAGTTGGCTGATCAGAATTGGAGTGTGGACCATTGCCATTTTGGCGCTTACTTGCAATGCCTTAGTGACCTCGACCGTGTTCAGAGCCCCTCTTTACATTTCCTCCATAAAACTGTTAATTGGGTTAATAGCAGCTGTGAACATGCTCATGGGGGTCTCCAGCGCTGTGCTGGCGGGTGTGGACGCGTTCACTTTTGGCAGCTTTGCCCAGCATGGGGCATGGTGGGAGCAGGGGATCGGTTGTCAAGTTGTTGGGTTTTTGTCCATTTTTGCTTCGGAATCATCTGTTTTCCTGCTCACTCTGGCGGCCCTGGAGCGTGGCTTCTCTGTGAGGTGCTCTACAAAATTTGAAAGGAAAACTCCTTTCTCCTGTCTAAAAGCAGTCATTCTGCTCTGCGCGGTGCTGGCCTTGACTATCGCCACAGTTCCGCTGCTAGGGGGCGGTGAGTTCAGCGCCTCCCCGCTCTGCCTCCCCCTGCCCTTTGGCGATCCCAGCACCACGGGCTACATGGTTGCACTTGTCTTGCTCAACTCTCTTTGCTTCCTGGTGATGACCATTGCCTACACCAAGCTCTACTGCAATTTGGAGAAGGGAGACCTAGAGAACATGTGGGACTGTTCTATGGTGAAGCACATTGCTCTCTTGCTCTTCACCAACTGTATCCTTTACTGTCCCGTGGCCTTCTTGTCCTTCTCCTCCTTACTAAACCTCACCTTTATCAGTCCTGAAGTAATTAAGTTTATCCTCCTGGTGATTGTCCCGCTTCCTGCCTGCCTCAATCCCCTTCTCTACATCCTCTTCAATCCCCATTTTAAGGAAGATCTGGGGAGCCTGGGAAAACAAACCCACTTCTGGACCAGATCGAGAAACCCAAGCCTGATGTCTGTTAACTCTGATGATGTCGAGAAGCAGTCCTGTGACTCAACCCAAGCCTTGGTGACCTTCACCAGCGCCGGCATCGCCTACGACCTGCCTTCCAGTTCTGGGTCACCACCAGCTTATCCAGTGACCGAAAGCTGTCACCTTTCATCTGTGGCATTTGTCCCATGTCTCTAATTCACCTGTGGGAGAAGAAGTTTTTAAACATTGAAAACCCCAAAACATGAGAGTGGGTACATCAGAGCAGTAACTAAGAATAGCTGAGTGGAAACTTTGTTTTTGGTATCTCAGTGTGGAAAAAGCTGAAAACCTGTTGGTACTGGAGAGTAAAAAGTAAGTCTAATTGCTGCTCTTATAACTCATTCAGATATAAGAGATAGATCAGTCACACTATTTAGGTATGCCCAGATTTTTAAAAAACAGATTTGAAATGTTCAAAAAAGATTCTCCATGATTTCAATCGGATTCTTTTTCAACTCACCAATCTAATTATTTGGGGAGAGAGGCAGAACTACTCGCTTACAAAAGAGGTTTTAAACCTGAAAATCCCTTAAAAGATGGTGAGAGGTGTTTGGAAAATAGGGTTTTAAATGGCCTACATGATGAAGTCAAGGCTGTGACCAGTAGGATTTCATTTTAATGACCACGTGGATGTTTTAGCCCTCCTTCACCTTTCCTCACAAAGGATCCTTCCAGTCACCACTCCCCTCCTGAATGGATAATGTAGGGCATTCCTAGTTAGATTCACATCCTTTCTAGACGTGCCAGATTTTTTTGTATCAGCATGAGATGGTTCCACCTCAATGAAGTAAAACTGCCTACAAGTATTTTGAAAGGAAAATAAACTTAAATTCTTAAATTGGCATGAAGGCAATCATGTAGCAGTGAAGTTTGCTTTGTCTAATTCATTGTTAACTCCTTGCTGTCCAGCACTCAGAAGAAAAGTCCGTTGCTGGCAACGGATATACCTAGAAAAGATGGTGAGCAACCTGGGAGGTTTGGGGGTTTTTTTGTTTGTTTGTTTTGTTGTTGTTGTTGTTGTTTTCAGGTGAGTGCACACTTCTTGCAGAAGGTCTTTTCAGTTGATTCAAACTAATGTGCATCTTTAGGAAATGATCTAATGCAGACCGACATAAATTAAATGCACAGGCATAATCACTTCACACATGTGTATCTCTAGTAGTTCTAGCAACGGTGTCTGAAACCACTCTGGACTCAACAGGGATTTGGTAACACATCCTGTTTATTTAGCTTGGTTTTAGCTGTGTTGTCTCTGGACCAACCCACGTGATGTCAGGAGCATGACTTCTGTGCTTATTCCATATGTAATACATGTGTTAAGTATTTTAAGAAGGAAAATTATTAAATACTAAAGGTCAAAGGATTAATTTGTAACTTCTATTATACTACATTAGCTTCAGTACATCCAAATCAAAAGACTGTTAGGTAGATTTATTTTTATATAAGCATGTTTATTTTGATCAGATGTTTTAACTTGGAATTGAAAAAAAATACATTTATGAGATGTTTTATAAGATGTGTAAATATAGAACTGTATTTATTACTACAATAAAGATTCAGTAACACTAAGGACCATGATAATAAACAATGTACAGTGGCATATTCTTCCGTATATATTGTGTTTCTCTGCCCATTTTCTTTAAATTCATTAACTGTATATAATATGTGTAAATGTATAGTACTTGTAAATAGATTTCTAACTTGCTTTTCTATTGGGTACAAAATAAAAGAAATTTGTAATAAAATGTGTGACTATAAAACAAAGTATCTTCAGCTCTTTTTGAGCCCACAGACAAATATATGGTCTCCTAAGTGTTTTTTATTTCTAATGTATAAGTACATTTGCTATTGAAGTATTTTTACCTCAATATTTTAGGTACTCTGGACTTACCATAAGAAGTAAACCCTTCACAAGAACAAACCAAAATATCTTTACCAATTCCTGGATTGTGTTAAGTGGGACTAATAAGCCATTTTGTCAAGGCAAATGACTTGGTAAAGTTTATTGTCCCCAGTGAGGGTTTGGATTTCATAGCCAGAACCTATTTCTTTTGCAAGGTAAAAAGAAAAAAAAAACTCCACAACTAGAAAGAAATATATAAATAACAAATCAGTCATAAAATTATTCAACATGAACATGAGTTTTCTATAAATTCTTCCTTTAAGAAAACCATATTTCATGACCACGTCAAGGCCAAAACGTTCTCTAAGAACATGCAATTCTCAGGGCACAAAGAAATGCACTGTTCCCCTTCAGTTCCCATCCCCCAAAACATAAGAAACGACTTTCCTAACATCTTGCACCAAACCCTCACAGCTTCAGCAGTGATTCCTGCGGTCCCCATGCAGGTCACAAAATGAAACTGTCAAGTCTGGTTGGGGGCCCAGCATTATTGCTAAGAGGACCCATACTTACTGAGCACCCTCAGGGTAGCTGGCACTGAAATCCCCACCCATCCATCAGCTAGAACCATATGCTTCCACCTAACCGAGTTAACAGGCATCCCAGGATGTCTACAGTGCTGCCCGCACTTGGTTTGTCTTCAGCGGAAACGAGGCTCTAACACGATCTCACTCCTCTGACCCCAGATAGTGGATACAAAAGTTGCTTCTAGAACGATGGATCTCAGTCCTCCTCCTCAACATACTTGCTTTTGGGTACCTAAAGTTAGGAACAAGTCCTGACAGCCCACCTCTTTCTGTCCCACTCAAGAAAGCACAAGTCAGTGATGTAACTTTTTTAAAGGGGGAAAAACTCCACTCTAATGCATTTCTTTAAAAATCTACAACTCTATTGCTTTATTAGCAAAACCTAGTTATAATACACCTCACAGCAAACACTGCTTTGTTAAGTGTCTGATCAATGCTCTGCCCTGTAATACAGTAAGTCAGACAGTTGGAATTACATCCACAGATAAACCTACAGCAAGAAGAAGAAAGGCTATAATAAGCTCGACAGACAGAACAACAACGAAAACAAAAACCAAAAGACTGTAAACTGGTGGGCTAGCCTAGAGTAAGTGGTTAACTTTACGTTTTCAAAATGGATTCATTCATTCAACAAATACTATGTACCTCGTATACAGGCAGTGTCCTATTCTTGGGGGTTTCTATGCAAAACATGGTCTGGAATTTGCACTCTAGTGGAGGAGAGAGAGACAATAAGCAAATCTAAACAAGGAAATACGTGACAGAAACATGAATGGAGGAAAGGAAGCTTGAAGAGCGTGGCAGGAGTGACTGGCATGTTATTTACAACACAGAGCTTAAGAAAGGTTCTCTGGAAAGGCGCCTTTTAAACTAAAATACTATTCAAAAAGGAGCTATCCTTGCTTTAACATTCAACTAGTTCCATCAGAAAAACTCATCATTTTTAGTTTTCCTCTTCCTATGTCACCCACAACAAATCATGTTAGATGACATTTAAATATAAAAATATATTAGGTGGCTGTTATTGCACATAATTTTTTCTTAGAACCGTTACTAGAGAAAATCATTCTCATACAAAACAGAAAACATCATTTTGTTTTGGCCAAAAGTGGAAAAACAAGGTAGTAAAAAGTAATGAAATTAGCAACAGCCTGCTTATTTAGAACCTGAAAAAGCTTCAATATCTGAAAAAATAACAGTGTTTTGCTTTTTTTCTTTATCTTATCACTACATGTAGCTCAGGGGTCCATTAGCCAACAAAAGAATAAGTCCCAGAGAAATAGACGGGGCTCCCTGTGACCACACTAGCTCCATTCACGCTCTTCAGCATTTGGAAATTGTATTTTACAGTTGAACTATGTAGATGAAAGAGACTATTCCCCTCCAAGCCACTAAACACTGACAATTTTCTTTCTTGGGTCTCAGAGGCCTGAAAATATAGTTAGGTTTGGGTGGCATTTCCTTGCAAGTGAAGTGGTCACAGGCTCTGTAACCATACCCCACTTTAGTGACCCCCATATGAACATTTCTAAAGATGCTGGACTCAGATTCGACACTGACTCATTCATCTCAAACCCAAGTTCCAGCATGTCTGATCCTCGAAGCTTGTTGGGTAGGTTGATAAAAAAGCTTTAGCTTGTCTGGATGAAGAAACTAGAAGAAAATGAATGTTATACGCTGGAGAAGCATTGTGCAACCTGGGTTTTCCAACTCTAGCCACCATTAAGACATGACTTCCCTTTCTGGCTACTACATTTTAAATAGAACGTTAAAAACCTGCAGTCAGTATTACCTCTTGTTTTCACAAAAAAGAAAGAAAGAAAAAAAAAAAAAAAAAAAGCCATCCTAATCCATGAGGACAGGGAATCTAATGATATGGGACAGGGAAATGATAGCTCATCAAATTAAGAACAGGGGTGCCCGGCCAGTTCAGTAGGTAGAGCATGCAACTTTTGACCTTGGTTGGGGTTGTAAGTTTGAGCCCCACATTGTATTGTGTAGAGAGAACTTAAAAATAAAATCTTAAAAAAAAGCCTGAGAATGTTTCCCCCAGAGAAAAGAAAGCTCAAGAACACTTGAAAAATTTGAATAATTGAAATTTATTAAGTGCTTTCTTAAGTACCAGCTCATAGCAGTCCAAATAGAATGGTTAAACCCAGGGATTTGCCACCAGCCAAACCTGCATTCAAATCCTACTTCTTTTTTTTTTTTTTTTTTTTTGACAGATAGAGATCACAAGTAGGCAGAGAGGCAGGCAGAGAGAGAGAGAGAAAGGAGGAAGCAGGCTCCCTGCTGAGCAGAGTGCCCGATTCGATTCGGGGCTTGATCCCAGGACCCTGGGATCATTTTCTGAGCCGAAGCCAGAGGCTTTAACGCACTGAGCCACCCAGGCACCCCATTCAAACCCCACTTCTATTACTACCTGTATTATAATTGGGCAAAATATTTAATTTGTCTTAGCCTCTACTTTGTCCTCACTCAGATGAGAAAATATCATCAGCCTCATATGACCAGAAGTATTAATAGCTCAGTGTATTAAATCTCTCATCGCAGCACCTGGAATGGAGCAGATGTTTAATAAATGATTGCTGTCTTTTCCCCCTTTTCTAACAGCCCAATGACATAAGCAAAGCAGGACTTGCTATTCTGTAGATAAACTGAGAGTCAGAGTGAGAAGTGAATCCCTAAGATCAAAAATGAGGAGCTATGATTAAAACTTGGGTTATTTAATAGCAATTGAAAGGCAGTCACAGGATGAGCCAAATTACTTTTTTAGAGAAGAAAAACCAATTGGCAGATTATTCAGGGAGACAGAATTGGGCTTAACCTAAGGAAGATTCACTTCATCAGATGTCTTGGGTACCAAACAAAGTCTATTACATTAAATGAGAAGCTAGATTAAATAATGGTTAACTAACCAATTCTCAATGTTTTAGATGAATTCTTGGAAAGTGTGGTATTATGATTTATAATAAGAAATACGTATTTGGTCTTGTTCCCCATTCCTGACAGAGTTCTTGAAACCCTTGGAATTTCCTAAGTGATGAAAACGATGTAGGTGTGAGTTTTTATGTTAATGAATGACTTTGGGGAGATCCCTAGGTCACCTAAGGATGGAAGCTGATTGCCAGGGGAGCCAACCCTGTGATTAGAGGGTTGGAACTTTCTGTGTACTCCCCCCACCCTCCCACCGCCTTTTATCCCCCCACCCCAAGCCCTGACCCTGCCCTTGATCTCCTGGAAGGGGAGGGGACTGGAGATTGAGTTCAATCACCAATGGCCAATGATTTAATCAATTGTGTCTATGTAATGAAGCCTCCATAAAAATCCAAAAGGATGGGATTAAGAGAACTTCCAGGTTGGTGAACACATGTTAGATTTGGGGAGAATGGCTCCCATGGAGAAGTCATGGAAGAAGTGCCTTTCCCCATATTTTGCTGTATGCATCTCTTCCATTTGGCTGCTATCGAGTTATATCCTTTTTTTTTTTTTTTTTTTTTTTAAAGATTTTATTTATTAATTTGACAGGGAGAGTGAGAGAGAGATCACAAGCAGGCAGAGAGGCAGACAGAGAGGGGGAAGCAGGTTCCCCGCCGAGCAGAGAGCCGGATGTGGGGCTCGATCCCAGGACCCTGAGATCATGACCTGGGCTGAAGGCAGAGGCTCAACCCACTGAGCCACCCAGGTGCCCCTCGAGTTATATCCTTTTATAATAAACTGGTAACCTAGGTAAAATGTTCCTCTATGTCCCATGAACTGCTCTAGCAAATTAATTGAACTCTAGGAGGGCGTCTTTGAAACATCCTATTTGTAGGAAGTTTGTCAGAAGGTAACAACCTGGGATTTGCAACTGGCATCTGAACCAAGGGGGCAGCAGGTAGGGGAGGGTTGAATTGTGGTTGTTGGAAGGAAACCCACACATAGGAATTGGTGTCAGGACTAGAGGAAATTTTGGAGACTTAAGAATTTGTTGGGGGAAGGCAGTGAGATCCTAAATCAACATCCTGAAACCTAGAGTACATAGCTCTATGTCATGAGTGATGGACATTCAGACCATTCATTTAGTGATGATGAAGAGTAAAGATTTGGGATTTAAAGCCCCTTCTGAGAAACCTGCTATGGAATCCTGGGAAAGTCTCTTAATTTCTCCAGCCCTTCACTGTCTCTCATTCTTCCTCAAACTACTGATGAAACAGTATCAACTCCCTAAGGTTAAAGTAGGTTTGAAGACTGTGAGAGGGGCCAGTAAAGGCCAAATAAGCCAGAGAGCCACAGCACAAAGTCCCAGAATGCACCAGTCCAAAGATCATGGGTCACCAAGTTGAAGCATCACATATCAAATTCTCTCTGTAGTTAGTTCAAGTCCTTATACTTCCTTTTGCCTTTCTTCTTCCTTCCCTGAATTTTCGCCCTCAGCTGTACATATTAAAATACTGAGGTGACAGAGTCAGTGATAGTGGTAAATTAGGCTCTTTTGATCATAAGTAATGAGGGAGAATAGAGAGTAGTTGGGAGGACACCTGTGACCCTAAGGAAAGCAGGAGTCTTGGGGCACCTGGGTGACTCAGTCAGTTGAGTGTTCAACTCTTGATTTCAGCTTGGGTCATGATCTCAGGATTGTGAGGGTCGCATTGGGCTCCACACTCAGCAGGCAGTCTGATTGAGATTTTCTCTTCCCTTCCCCCTCAGTCCCTGATCCCTCCGTGTACCCACACTATTTCTCTCTCTCTCTCAAAGAAATATTTTTTTTAAATGGAATCTCATAGGAGCACAGGGGCAATAAAAATGGGCTTTAGAACCTTAGTGTGGTGTTGGAGAACTAGAAACCTTCAATTCAGCTCTAGGAATGGAAATTCTTGTTACTCCTTAAATTTATGGATCTCTCACCTTCAAAGTGACCCAATCTTTATGCTTCAACTACTTCTATTGCTACCAACTGACCATCTCTAGTCTGTAAGTTCTCTTTAATTTGGTTATTTATATTTATATTTATATTTATATTTATATTTATATTTATTAACTTGGGATCATTTGTGACTTCAGCCTAGTATCTCCCAAGAGGACCCCATCATCCCCTAGATCTCACTTCAGGACTCTCACTTTGAGACAGACTCTCACTTGCTATCCTTGCCTTGGCTCATTCTGTGTCTTCCATTCCTACTCTACAAGGTAAAGATTGATCACTGTTGTCCCTGTGGAGCAGAGCTTTGAGGGCTAGGCAATCTCAGAGATCACTACCCAGATGAAGGAAATGCTGCCTCTGGGTCATGTAACCCTTTCTGATCCAATTAATCATGGTAGTGATAAGGAAAAGTCATGGTCACATGTTCAAAACCCTGACCATCAGTACTTAAGGAACAAGCCAGAGTCACCTCCCTCTCGGGCAGCCATGGGCAAATGGGTCTTTTAGGAGAGCCTGGGGGCTCTTGATTGGCCTGTTCTGTAGATGTGACAAATTTTTATTTTCCTTACAAAGGGAGAGAGATTGGAGGTACTTGTCCAGCCCATGCACCAAGTTTGCTTCTGAGCCACCACCCCTATCACATTCTCCTTGACTCAAGACAGATCAATCAGATGCTCTTTCCAAAGAATTTAGAATTAGGACATTAAGACAGTCTAACTAAGTCAGATGATGATGGGATGGGTGCTTGAACTGAAAGCTCAAGTAGAATTTTGCTAGCATGGACACCCCAAGAAGTCAAAACCATGTGTAAGGTTAAGTTTTGGAAAGCAGAAAAAGGCACTTTGCAGAGAAAAACAAAGACTGGTTATAGTAAGCAGAAAGGAATAGAAGTGGCTCAGTCATTAAGCATCTACCTTCGGCTCTGGTCATGATCCCAGCGTCCTGGGATCAAGCCCCATATCGGGCTCCCTGCTCAGCAGGAAGCCTGCTTCACCCTCTCCCACTCCTCCTGCTTGTGTTCCCTCTCTCCCTGTCTTGTTGCCAAATAAATAAATAATCTTTAAAAAAAAGATTTAAAAAAATCATTCTATTAGAATTTATACCTTGAGACCAAGAATTAATTAAAAAAAAAAAAAAAAAGATTGACTTTCTGGAAAGTTCCATTCCCTGGGTGGCCTGATTGTGCCTCTGGTCCTGCTCTTAGATGTCCATGAAATTGTAGTATCCTCTCAATTAACCTCCTTTTTCACTTGAGCTAGTTTCCCATCTCTCACAAACAAGCCCTCCCCAACTAAAATGCCTACCTTTGCTATCCAAAATGTTTTTAAATACAACTGAACTGTCTTTCCTAAGTTCCTAGCTAAGATCTTCCCCGACCTCCCCCAGGTTCCACTGACATAGAGGGAAATACAGCAGTGAACCACCAACCCCTCCACAGATCCTTATTTTCTGCTCCATTTGGTTACTCACTGGTTTATTGGTTATGTTTATACAACTTCCAAAATGAAGCCTGCATTTACATAAAGCATATATATCTTACAAGAGGGTTTTTTTTTTTTTTGGTTTTTGGTTTTTTTTTTTTTGCCTAACACTCTAAACCATATTTTTTTAAACTGCCTTTCTGTTCTCAAATAGGAAATCTGGACAAAGGGAATGGCAGGGCCCCTGGCCAGACAGTCCCACCCCTGAGTGCTAGTGCTGCCATTTTACCAGCCAAAGTGGCATATTACTTCATCCTGGATGGGCATATTCTTTAATTAATCATGAGCATATTCCTTAATTCTTCTAAGCAGCCATTTCTTCATCTCTAAAATGAGGATAATAATAGCATCTACCTCACAGCTTACCCTGAGGAATTGCTATTGCACAAAGTGTTTGGTACTTCATAAGTGCTCAATAAATGCTTAACTACTGTTTGGTGTTTGGGAAGTTTCAATAAATAGAAACCTTTTTTCTGGCCTTTGTTTGGAACCTGTTGAAAACCAGGACAAGGAGTAAGGCAGCTGAAGGTCAAATATCACCTTTATTGCTGATAAAGCTGAGGAAAGACAGCAGGGCTTTCATCAGCAGACAAGGAGGCTTCCTAATACCCAAGGCTTCCTAATACTTCCTAATACCTGCCTAGTTCAGACGTGTCCACGGAGTCATAGGCCACACTGGCCTGCCACCGATCTCCCCACGTGAGGGTGTGAAATAAAAGCACAGCAGAGCAGAACCTTCTTGAGGGCACTAGCCGAGGGAAGAAAAGACTGAGTTCTCATAAGTTCTAATAGCTAAGTCATTTATCCTCCCTCCAGGACAAGGCAGTGAGAGGATGGAAGGCTGCCAGGAGTATGTTCTGTTCGTGCCACTCACTCCCTGCGTGTGGAAGGAAAGGGCGGGAGGGGGCTTAGGATATGACCCCCCACCAGCCCCAACCCCAGCCTTCACCATTTCTTTTAACTCAGTACTTTTGGCTTCACCAGCAGGCCTGTGATCAACAACCCTGTGTGTGGCTGTCCCTCAGGAGAGCATATCAGCGATGTGTATCTGGGCAGTTTTATTCCACCTTTGCAAAGCTATTCCCCTACGGCAAACACAGCTTCTGGAAATAGTCCTAGGACCAACAGGAACAGAACCAGAAACCAGAAGGCTCTGTGATGCCATGATTCCAAAAGTCCAGGCTTTCCTCAGCCTTCGAATGCCCCATTTTGCTTAACATCAGTGCAGCCTGCATAAAAACATTTACTCGTCTGTAGACACAGACTCAATGAATCTTGGTAATGGGCCACAGCCAAAACATTATGTAGCTAAAGGTCCAGCCCTCATACTGCATTTGAAGACTTCCAAGGAGTGGCACCCTTTCTCTCAGCTTGAGTTCTAAGGAAGTGAGAAATAAGAAAAAAATAAAGCAGATATGGATCAATCTGTCACATTTTTTAAAAATAAACTTAATATTGTAGAATGTGTTTTAAGAATCTCAGCAAGTGAGCTTTCTAGAATTAGCCATATTCTTTTCCCAGATAAGGGCAGCGCTGGATGACCACAGCCTCCCCACATGGAGATCAGGTTTTCTATTACTTCAGGGAGCAGCAGAACTGGTGGTTCCTCTGGACAGACTAGTTCCAAATTTTTAAAAAAGAGAGGAAGGGGATTACACAAGCTGGCCGGATACCTCTCCTGGACTTTCCAGTAAGATTTCTCTCTCCTACTCTCCTGAGAGAAGTAGGCTGAGAGGCCAGGATCATGACAGAAGAAAAAACTTCCCTACTGAGAATTATCAAGAAATATTTTTTTAAATTGCTAACAACTATTATTTTAGTATTAAATGTGTTTTAAGGGTGAGTACACCTGGAAAAGCCAGCTTGTAACAATAGTTAACTATTTTTGGAGACCCGACTATGCCAGGCAGCATTTGGTACTTTTAAGTACAATATCTCATTTAATTAGGATAAGCCTATGAGATGGATCTTGTTGTCATCCCCATTTTATAGATGAGGAAGCTGTAGTACAAGGTTGTTGGGTTTTTTAAAATTTTATTTTATAATTAATCTACACTCAACATAGGGCTTGAACCTACAGCCCTGAGATCCAGAGTCCCATGCTTCTACCAGCTGAGCCAGTCAGGCACCCCAAAAAGTTCAATCAAACAAAGGTTTGATCACTTGCCTAATATATAGTAAAGATGAGTCTCAGAGGTATTTCTTTGAATAGCTGCATTAGTGATTTTCAAAGTGTGGTCTGTAGGAACTTTGAAATTAATATTCTCGGGCCTCACCCCAGACCAAGTGAATGAGAAATTCTGGGCCTGGAGTCCGTCCATCTGTGTTTTAATTGGCCTTCCAGGTGATTCTGATGCAGGCTCACAAGCTCATGTTTGAGAACCACCACCCCCTCCTGCCCACGGGAGCTAGGTCTTTAGGGGGAATCGAACTACCACTGTTAGGGCAAGGGAAAAAGGGAAACAAAAGGAAAAGGAAAGTAGCTATCTTCAAATCTTCAAATAAATTTGAAAATTTATTTCAAATTAAAGAAAAGTGACTGAAAATGTTGGCTAACGCATTGACTAAGAGAAATATTCATAAAACTCTATAAAAACATCTTCATCCTTTGTTTAACATTTGTCTGCAAAGAATTTGTAGCACACATTAACTTAAGTCATTTAGTGAACATGCATTGAGTGGCCACGTGGAGAAGGAGTATAACAAAGTGAGCATTCAGATTCTGAAGCCAGGTGGCCTGGGTGCAAATCCCAGCCCTAATACTTAATAGTGGGCAAGTTTCTTCACTTCCTTTCAAGACTACTCACTAAAAAATGGGGTTAATAAAATACTCACAGTATAGTGCATCCATCAACAAAGTGCATTTTCTAATTAACTGTAAAAATCAAGAGTAAAATGGGGCACAAAGCTATACTCATTATTGGAAAAGTTGTTTTCACTGGAGGGATTTGCAGCTCATGTTTATCTGATACCTATCTGATTAAGTCCTCAAAGTTTAAATCTCCATTCCACATTAGAAAAAGACCTTGCTTGACATTTTGGTCAAAACTTGCTAAGCACTGAGAGGTTTATTGGAAGCCACAATAAGGAAATGATCCACAAAAAAGAAGAAAAAAAAATACTCTCATATTTTTTACCCAATGCTTTTGTCTTAACAAGAGTAGAATTGGCCCTCTGGGTTATAGAGGGGCCTTTAATCTAAAGTAGACCAAATTGTCATTGTTTCTGATTAACGTAATTTTACTTTCCAATGGAAAAATGAGAATAATGAGAATTCTTTTTTTTTTTTTTTAATTTGACAGAGACAAAGTGCATAAGCAGGCAGAGCAGCAGGCAAAGAGAGAGGGAGAAGCAGACTCCCTGCCAAGCAAGGAGCCCAATGTGGGGCCTGATCCCAGGACCCTGGGATCATGGCCCAAGCTGAAGGCAGCCGCTTAACCAACCAAGCCACCAAGGTTTCCAAAGGAAAAATAAAAATTCTTGATGTGTTGCTTTGTTATAATAATTAGAAAAAGATTGTGTAGTGGATTTTGCCTGCTACAACCTCTGGAATATCCAGTTTTTCTTCTGAACACCTTTGTAATGAAAAATAAAGTTTAAATATTTAAATATTTGTCACGTATAACTAGAGGCATGTATCCTCACCAAAATTTAGTGGAGATAACAATAGCTCCTCTATAAAACTTTTTTCAATTTTTATAGTTTATGGACAATGGGATGTAAAGTAAGTTGGGTTGATCATATGCTTGGTCCAATGTAGGAGATTGCAGAAAGATGCACAGAGCTGCTTAAGAAGCAGGTGGCATCACCTGAACAAAAGGATACAGTCTCATTTTAAAGGGAAATGATACAAAAGTGACAATTTTTTTTTCTTATCTGCTGGCCTGCTGGCAAGAGGAGTTGCAGAAGTTTCTCCACTTAGTTATACTCATCATTCACTGCTCCTTTGGCTCTAGATCAAAAAGGCCAACCTTTGATGTTGAAAGGTCATTATGCATGACAAGTACGGCCTGTTTGGAGGAATCAATTTGGCTATTTCCAGGTAAAATATCCCTCCCCATTATTTGATACAATTATGAATTAAAGAACTGCTGGGACGACTCTGGATCCAGATTTTTTGGAATGTAAAGGCTGTCTTGACTGAATAGGTGTTCTTTGCTTCTATAGTCCCCTCTTTTCCCTATCCAATTAGGACTAAAATCCATTTGTGCTTGGATCAGTAGCTCTTGAAGTAGTTCAAACACAGGTGTGAGATCTGCAGGCCATTTATTGTTTGTGCTCCCTCCTATCCATGGAGACTACAGAGGCTCCTAGCTGTGTCAGCTGTACCCAGAGCTACTGATGAGTTTCACTGCTCATACAGAAGAACTTCCTCCACCATTGTAGTTGCCAGGCTCCAACATGGCCCCTCAATGATCTTCACCTGCTGATATTTATACCCTTGGATAATCCCCTCCCATACTGCACCAAGGTTGGTCTGTGGGACCAATAGTATATGGCGGAAGTGATGGCACGTCATCTCCAAAGTTAGGTTATAAAAGACTTCAACTTCCATGTTTTGGTCCTGTCTGTCTCTGGCTCTGTGGATCTCTCTCTCCCCTGGCTCATTCATTCTGGGGAAGCCAGCTGCCGTGCATGAAGCCACTCGGGCAGTGTATGGAGACATTCAAGTGGTAAGAAAACTTGGCCTGCAAACAACTATGTGAGCAAGCTTGGAAGTAGATCCTTTAGCCCTAGTTAGGCCTCAGATGACTGACTGCAGCCCCAGCCAAAAGCTCAGTTCAACTTCTTACGAGACCTTGAGCCAAACCACCTAACCACCCACCTAGGCCCTGGTGGATTCCTGACTCAGAGATACCATGATAAAAAAGTCTGTTGTTATAAACTGCTTGCTTTGGGGGTAACTTGTTGCATAGCAATACATCACTAATACAATGTTCCTGTGAATAAACAAAGAATTCTCTTTCACTTAAATTTCTAGAGTACTTAAAGATTTAAGTACTCTAGAGAGCGGAGCCAGAATTATTCCTTAGCAAGTTCTAGAAAAGAGCACTGAGGACGATGTACATCCATGGTGAGTACTGTTTTCTGAAACCTGGTAGGTACACACCTCAAATGACAGAGCCTGAAGAAAACTATGCCACCATATTCCAGATATTTAAATAGATACTCCAATGATTTCAGACTACATTTCTTATTCTTTTGTATTTTAAAAGATAAAAATCCGTGAATTTCTCTCTACCCTAGAGCAGTGCTTCTCAAATTTTAATATACATAAAATCAGCCTGGTTTCTTATTAAAATGCGGATTCTAGTTCAGTAGGTCTGGGGTGGGGCCTGAGATCCTGCATTTCTAATAAGTTCCCAGATGTTCCTGATGGTCTAGATCTAGAACCACACTGAGGATCATTGCAATCTTTTTTTTTTTTTTTTTAAGATTTTATTTCTTTATTTGAGAGAGAGGCAGTGAGAGAGCATGAGCGAGGAGAAGGTCAGAGGGAGAAGCAGACTCCCCGTGGAGCTGGGAGCCTGATGCGGGACTCGATCCCGGGTCTCCGGGATCATGACCTGAGCCGAAGGCAGTCGTCCAACCAACTGAGCCACCCGGGCGTCCCAAGGATCATTGCAATCTCTTTAGTACCTTCCCCATGCTGGGGAATCTCCAACTGAAAAAGCCGCGCTTTCTTTTCATCTCTTTGCAAGTGCCAGCCCCATCTGTCAGCACCATTTTGTTTCCAAACCTTCACTAGAACTTTATTTTGCCAAATAAATATAGGTCCAAACTAACCTGACAATAATAATATAGATAATAGTAATTTACTTGATTATTCCACTTTCTTTGTCCCAATTTGTTCTTCACATCTTCCTTACTCTCAGGAAGTTTTATCAAGTAATTAGACACCACCCCCCACCCAACACACACATACACACAAGCCTTCTTCTTGTTATGCTGAACCGCTGCCCTACCCCACATTGCTGAGGCTTCCTCTTTAAACTGCTTCTAAACTCACATCTGCTCTGGCTAGCTAATGCTATTATTTTGTGTTCTAGGCACTGTTCTAAGCTTTTAACCTGTATGATCTTATTATCTTTATGAGCCAAGTAAGATCACTACTAGTATCAATCTCATCTCACAAATGAAGAAATGTTGGCCTAGAGGAGTTAAGTGAACTTTCCCAAGGTCATGTAGCTGGGTGTTGAATTCGGAGTACAGAGATCTTAAGCACTAAGACATAATTTTCTCTCTGATGAGTCTGTCTTCTCACCCTCAGTCCCTTCATCTCCAAATATGCAACTCTCCGGCTCTCCATTCTTCCAGAGCCCTCAACTTCAACAAAAAGTTACTGCTTAAGTTGCTTCATTCATGTGGTTGTGAACCTACTTTATTTTCTGTCCTCAGTGTCTTAATCAGTGATGCTACTTATGTTTTCCAGGAACAGGTTCACAGGCGCTTAGCTGAATTCGGTTAACCTGCTGTGTTGTCAGAGGACGGGAACCTCTACTGAATTTCAGAAGTTCATTTTAAAAAGGTGTGGGGAGTGGGGGAGGGAAGGTTGGTAGTTGAGAATGAAAACTTTTAAATACCTGAAAAATCCAGGGGTATCCGGTTTCAGGCACAGTGAATCCTGTTGCCATGTCGAATAGCTCTTTCCACCCTCGGCTTGGACTTCCTCTGGGGCCTCACTCCCCGTGGGCCTTCACAGTGCTGTGCTGAGGTAGCTATCACAGCTCCAGGCTTACTTTCTACTAGCTTAGTAGCAAGAAGAAAGATCTCTTCTCAGTAATTCCCTCAAAGGCTCCAACCAAGACTGCTTCTCAGGGGACCAACTAAATTCACATTATCACTTTCAATTGCAAGTTAAGGGCACACACTCAGGAGCTAACTTCCTGGGTTCATCATTTACTGTGTTGGTGACTTAGTTATTTAACCTCTCTTGACTTTATTTATCATCTGTAAAATGGGGATTATAACAGTATTTCATAGGGTTGTGAGAATTTTAAAAAGTTCATAAACCTCAAGCCATTAACAAAGTAAGGCCTCAGTTAAGCATTAGCTCTTATTGAATGCCCAGCCCTGAACCTACATTGACCAGCTTAGTCTGGGAAACATACTTTCTGCTTTTCTATACCAAACTGAAAATTTATAGATTAGGACTGTAGAACTGGAAGGGATTTTAGTGGTTTGCCACTAAAGTGCCATTAGAAAGTCACTAACCTCATCCTATAGTCTGTTTACTCTTTCATGGTGGTGTGGCAGAGATGCTTAGCTGTCCCCAAATATGTATTCTGTTCTTCATGCTTGAATATCTCAGCCTCCCTTGAAGTGGCCAAGTGTCTATGTTCTAAACAATGAGACAGAAGCAGATGTGGTTATGTTCAACTTCTGGGAAGTACTCTGAAGAGAGGAAGTTTGTTCTCCTCGTTCTTCTTTCCTGCTAAACGTAATGTGAACAAAAGGGCTGGGACTGGAAAAGCCATCTTGAATTAAGACCAGCACCTGGAGTGCTGCTACCCAGTTTAGAGAAAGGCCCACCTTCCCACAGAACATGGGGTCCAGCTGATCCCTTTGTGTGAATTAGAATAAGGTCCTCCCTTCTCCAGGCTGACTCTGCCAGTGCCCTAGGATGCTTGGTAAGCTGACCATGGGCTTAATTCCAACCCCTATTATTTCAGCCTTTTGGCCATGTGCAGGAAATGACCAGCAGAATTACATGTGGCAGCCCTCTTGAGAATGGAGGTCACACAGGACAGTGCAGCAAGGAAGGTTGTCTAAGATTCTATCACCATGGAGTGCCACACCAGTCAGCCTATCTCCTTGGATTTTTACCGAAGAAATTTCTACTTGTTTAAGTCGCTGTTATTTTCATTTTTGTCAGTCCTGACACAGAAGGCTCATTTGCAACATACTCAAAGTCCTGGATTTTGTTCTTGGCTACTTTGATTCATACTTTTTATTCCTGCACTACATCACGCTGCTTTTATTTGGTAGCGCATTAATCAATGGCCTAAAGTGAATGCTACCAATTACCCTCTGATTTTTTTCCTCATTCCACTACTGGAACCAGAACTTCCACTAGGAAGAGAGTAAAATTATGGTCAAAGAAAAAAGACAATTCCTTTCTCCTTAAAGTATGCTCCTGGAGGGTTGTCTTCCAGCTTGGGGATCATGCAGACTCTCGCCTGATTAGGTCATTTTATTACTCCTGGCCTGCAAGAATAAGTAAGCTGAAACTGGTCACTAGTTCCATGTCCTTCATAGGCAACTCCAATAAAAAGTGGAAGGTGGCTAGGATTATTAGCTAACTATACTTAAATTAGCAGTGAATGCTCTTTCTACACCGATCAAGAAGTGAAAACAGGGTCTTGAATTAAGTAGTCTTTATCCCCCACTACACCACCAAAAAAGCCCACTAGCATGCTGAGAAACCTCAAAACCGAAAAGGACAGGATCTTCACATTGATGTCTTCTGACTTAACTTGAAGTAAAGACCATTTGCTAATGGATAGTTTTTTTTACCTGTTATTTTGGGCAGTAACACCACTGAATTTAAATGGTAGTGCTTTCTATTGTGTTGCTTAGAGACAACTAATGCTTGAGTATTTGTATGGTCACATGCTCCAACGGACAGTAATGAAATTATGTCCAAAAAAAAGCAAACTTATTTTGTAGCATCTGTGCCCCCCAAATTTTGGATAATGATCCCAAACTCAAAATATTGTTTTTAAAAGATAATTTCTACTATGTAATCTCTCAACACCCCTGAAGTAAATGCACATACTTCCATATTTTGTGTATGTGGAAACAGACAAGAAGAAATGAAATGACCTGTCATGATTACACAGCTAGTTAATGGTAGAGCTAAATCACATCCACATCTTTTAGATATGTGCTTTTTTTTTTCATTACTCACATTGGTTCATACTCTTGAAACTATTTCTTTGTAGCTCCATTTTGACCAGTATGAAATGCCAAATCTATCCACAGGCAGTCATAATTTTGAGTGTATGATGTGCTAAGTTTAGTGTTTGTTTTGGCCTTGGCAACAGATGTCCTCCATTAATGCAAACAGCTCCCAGTCCTCTCTCACTCTTCCTAATTGGTTCAGCTCCCTTAGGCTATTGGCTACCATTCTCCTTCATAATGCTTACATCACTAGGTAAGAACACTTGCAAGATTTAATTTGCTTGACTGACCAAACAATATTGTGAACCCACTTTTGATTTTGGCTGCAGTTGATAATCCTGAAGTTTTTAAATTACCAAGGGTAAATGCAGTATTTTCTTTTTGAATAGCTGTGTGAACAGTTTTCTTATTGGGAGTTAGGCCTTTACTTAATTCATAGAAGATGGCCCTTTGAAGAGTTGCATTCATTTATATTTTGGGTGGCCCCTCAAATTTATTAACACTTCCATAAAAGTAAAGTATTTGTTATTCTATAGTTTGTGAAACTGACACACATTCTTAATATTCTCTCCACGGTTTTTTTTTTTTTAAGATTTTATTTATTTATTTGACAGAGATCACAAGTAGGCAGAGAGGCAGGCAGAGAGAGAGAGGAGGAAGCAGGCTCCCTGCAGAGCAGAGAGCCCAATGCGGGGCTCTATCCCAAGACCCTGGGATCATGACCTGAGCCTAAGGCAGACTTTAACCCACTGAGCTACCCAGGCGCCCCCTCTCCACTGTCTTCTGTGCAGTAAGTTGTACCTTTAAACTGGAGGAAAAAAAATTCCGGCCCACCAGCACTCATACTGAAGTCACAACACCTAAGACCAATTAAATTTGCTTCCAGTAGTACAGATCTTCTGTTTTCTTGATGAAAACCAGAGAGCACATATTTCTTCTGAGCTCATGTAAAATTTTTTGCTCCCCAGCTGAACTATTTCATTCCTGGCATTACTGAGTTCCACACTGACTGAAATAGTTCCTGTGTTGGGCTAAAATGTGTCATTTGGAAAAATCAGTTTAAAGCATTAAAAGCTGGGTTATCTCCAGGTAGTTCTTTTATAGATAGAAAAACAGCGGTGAGTCTTAAAGACAGTCATGGAATAGAGCTTTATAGCCTTGACTGGGATTGGAACAGGGCTCTGCAGTATTTGCAGATACTAGTCTATGTTCAGAGTAACATTTCATTCATGCATTACTGAAGGAATTAAGGAAAAAAAGAAAAAAGGAAACCAGTAGCAGCAGTTGTAATTCCAATCAGACTCCCCACATCGAGGCTCTTTAAATTGGGCCTGATAAGCCTGACTTCTATTCAGCATGTTCACGTGGATTTGGAAGCACAACATGCCACAAGATGGACAGATGTGGTTCGTATGGAGTTTTACATGTCCTACCTGTTGTCATGTCTAACAAATAGTCAGTTGTGAATAAATTAGTACAAAGTTGAAGCAGCTTTTTAGGAAGTTTAAAAAAAAAAATGGCACAGGTTTTGGGGCACCTGGGTGGTTCAGCGGTTAAGCATCTGCCTTCAGCTCGTCCTGGACTAGAGCCCAGCATTGGGTTCCTTGCTCAGAGGGGAGTCTGCTTCTCCCTCTCCCTCTGCTGCTCCCCCTGCTTATACTCTGTCAAATAAATAACTAAATAAAATCTTAAAAAATTATGCACAGGCTCCTAAACATGTGCAAACCCTTCTATAATATTCAGGTGTAAGTACCATGTAATTTTCAAAAAATATTGGTCTGAACTTTTCCTATTTTATGACTTCACCAGTAATTTACTTCCAGGTAGACTTTCCCAACCTTTCCCAGCCCAAACTTGGAGCCCCTTTGAAATGCTTCCCTAGGGGGTCAACTGGGTGGCTCAGTTGATTAAGCATCTGCCTTTGGCTCAGGTCATGATCTCAGGTTCCTGGGACTAAGGTCTACATCAGGCTCCCTGCTCAGTAGGGAGCCCACTTCTCCCTCCGCCTCTGCCCCACCTCCTCCACCATGCTCTTACACAAGTAAGTCCAATCTTTTTTTAAAAAGATGCTTCCTTAACACATTTACTCGTTAGATTTAGTGGCCTCTTTTTTCTTCTTTGTATATCTAGCACAAAGTTCAAATTGATTTTTTTTAAAGATTTTATTTGGCGGGCAGGGAGAGCACAGAGGGAGAGTGAGAGGGAGAAGCAAACTCCCTGCTGAGCAGGGAGCCTGATGAGGGGCTCAATCCCAGGACGCTGAGATCATGACCTGAGCTGAAGGCAGACGCTTAAACGGACTGCGCCATCCAGGCACCTTTTTTTTTTTTTTTTTAAAGACTTTATTTATTTGAGAGCGAGCACAAGGCAGAGGCAGGAAGGGGCAGAGAGGGAGGGAGAAGCAGGCTCCTTGCTGAACACAGAGCCCAACACAGGGCTCAATCCCAGGACCCAGGGACCATGACTTGAGCAGAAGGCAGACAACCGAGCCACCCAGATGCCCCTCAAATTGATTCTGAAATGAAAAAAATGTGATTCTGTTCTGTGAGGTCTCTGAAAACTTGTATGGTCCCTCATGTGAAGATCGAATGAAATGAAGAGTGGAGACAAATTCTACAACCATTTTACTATCATGAAAGACAGACACGACTATCATCTACCTCAAAGATGCCAGAGAAATAAAAAAAAACTCTTTTCACACTGACTGCAGACACCTCAGTCAAGTCGGACTCACAAAGTACAGCATAACTGTTACTGAGGAGGCTGAGTAAAGGTGGGCCGTGGGAATGAAGGCAGGGCAGCAATGTCCTTACATGGCTGTACACTGGCCCCCAAAATAATACATGCACAACTGAAGAATACCTGCAGAAAGTGAGGAAGACTTCTTGGTGGTAAATGGAATACAGCCCTAAAAAAATAAACAAAAGAAAAACTGTTTTCCAGCTCAGGTCTACCACCTATATTAGACACCACAGCTTGGGAAGACAAAGAGACCCAACTGTGAAACTGTGAGGTTGGACAAAAAAGAAACAATGTCAAAAATGCTCCTTGGAAGTCTGCCTTAACAGCTTTTATTCCAAAATGATCTGTATAATTACTGTAAATTTGTACTGAGGGGCCATGATACATTTACAGGCATAATACCCAAATCTAAAAGGTTACTGAAATTGCATTTCCCCATTCTTCCCTCACACTGATGTGAAGCGGACTAAGGAAATTATGATTTATCTGTGAACACATGACAGCTTTAAGCAAGAAGAGTGGCCCTGCTTTGTATTACAGCCACATGTTCCTACTTTTTCAACAACCTTGAAAAATAAATATTTGAACTACAATCTTCAATAAAGTCTCTCTACATTTGTTGTCAGTCTTAATCACCTTTTGCTTGTCTGCTTAGTGCCTTTAGCTCTTAGATGTTGCACCTGGAGATTCTTGCTTGCTTTATGATGTAGGTTTATATGCCCTTTAATTGAAAGCAAACCGCCTTAGATAATCCAGTGACAACAATGTTACAAGGTCCATTTTCCGTTAAAAGGCAAATAGAAATATTAGGCTGTTCTCTAAAATGAAGGAAAACACACAAAAATACACCACAATATGCCACACCACTTTCTTTACCAGAGATAAAACCCCAAAGTCTAAAATGCCTCTTTTGTATCCTCCGCCCCACCCCCCCAGTGGGAGTAAGGAAGTGCAAAGAACTGCAGTTCTCAATGACTTTCACTGTATGCCACTTCTCTGCCCAAAGACTTTAAGTCATACAGCATGTTAAATATCATATTTATCCTACCACAGTACCTTCATCAACTTTAACCCCAAGTTTTAATATTCTAATTATTTTATGTTGAAAGCACTTAATTAAAAAAGATAAAAATGAATATGGAAGGATGACCAAAACACATACATATATCTCACCTATAAGCAGTGCTTTTTTTTTTTGAGGTTAAAGTGGATTTGTATGATGACAGATAGGGTGACATAAGAGGTTATCTTAAAAGGAATAGAACTTCTGTAAAACAGCTTCTTGATTTTATTTATGTAAAATACTTTTATTGTTTTTAAGTAAACTCCACCCCCAATGTGGGGATTGAACTCACAACCCTGAGATCAAGAGTTGCATGCTCTACTGACTGAGCTAGCCAGGCACCCCGAGCTTCTTGATTTTAAATATCAGTACAACATCAGTATAATACCAGTATAACAACTACATATGCTAGGTCCTCTGCCTGCATTGACTAAGCACAATATGTGATGGTGACCCCTGGAGTTGTTATAGTGTATAGCCTGCATGGTGGGACCTTAGAGGTGATGCACCAAAGCATTCTTCACCACCACTCCCGCCCCCCAGGGAGAGAAAGTTAGAGAGAGAGGGGCAAAAGGAGAGGGAGAAAGAGAATAATAAGCAGGCTATTGGCCCACCGCAGAGCCTGACACAGGGCTTGATCCAATGATCCTGAGATCATGACCTGAGCCAAAATCAAGAGCTGGTCACTCAACTGACTGAGCTACCCAGGTGCCTCCAAAGTATACTTTTCTTTTTCTTTTTTAGACAGAGAGAGAGAGAAAGAGACTGAGCATGAGCAGTGGGGAAGAAAAGAGGGAGAGGGAGAAGCAGACTTGCCACTGAGTAGGGAGCCCAACACAGGTATCAATCCCAGAACCCGGAGATCATGACCTGAGTGAAGGCATATGCTTAAACAACTGAGTCACCCAGGTACCCGCAAAGTATTCTTTTTAAAAAAGATGTAAAAGTTACTGCTGATGAGTTGTTAATGCAACAAATGGTAGTTTAAGAATATTCAAAAGTTCAAAACTCAGCAGTCTCAAAAAAAACCCAAAAAACTATTGAGACACTTCAGCTACTAACATTGAAACTGTTACACTATGAGGGAACAGACTGAAAAATTTTTCTAATCACCTAACAATGGCTTTCAAATAATAGAGCAGGAAAAGCTTTCAAGGTTAAATAGTTAAATGCATAAAATGGAAGAATATAATCTTCTACCCAACCTTCTTTGGTTTTAGAGAAAAATCAATCAGCCTCTTTTTGATTTAACGAAAAACACCAGACAAGTGGGTTTCGTTCCTGACCTCACCCAACAGCACTAACTCGCCAAATGTGCACTATCTGGTAGGCACACAGTGGGGCCTCAAAACATGGTTTTATTTTGACTAAGCATTATACAAATGTACAAGATGTACAAATTTGCCTGCTATTTCAAGGGGGTTGCTGCTCTGCCTCAGACTGTATTGTGGCTATAACAGATATGTGAAAGTGTGTGTGTGTGTGTG
The DNA here is from genome assembly GCA_004024625.1 of Mellivora capensis. NCBI lineage: Eukaryota > Metazoa > Chordata > Mammalia > Carnivora > Mustelidae > Mellivora > Mellivora capensis. The sequence goes on along the minus strand of PISX010020867.1, from coordinate 8,213 downwards.
TGTGTGTTTAACCAATTTTCTACCAAGTGCAAACCACAGACTAGAGACTAGGAAAAAAAAAAGTGCAAGGTCTCCTTTGTATTTGGTCACACTGATATTGAATATAAGAAAGCCTGTCACTAAGCAAATCATTCAAACTACAATTGGGAGATACTTTCTAAACACTGGGTCTTGAGAACGAGGAAATAGTAATGCAAATCTATGTGATCACTGTCCTCAAAACAGAACAGAACCTATCCTGTCATGAATGAAAAAGTCACAAGACTGTTTTTATAGGAAAGCAGGTTAGGATATAGTTACAGTGAAAATCCGGATCTCCTACTTCAACCCTTTCCCACCACAGTGTGAAAAGTGAATAAAGACAGCAACATTTTTTAGAAAGTTAACTTATATTAAAAATATTTTGTTTAAACAATTTTAATACTACAAAGTAGTATTTCAATACAAAGCAGTTCAAATATTAACTGTTCTTTAAACTGTTAAACTTTATTATAAATTAAAATTTCTTTACAAAAAAATTGCACATAATATTTGACCACTCTTAGGTTCTGATGCACTGGCATTTGCAATAGTTTCTTTAATCTTCAAGTTAAACAGTCTCGGCAAGGAGTCCAGAACGTAGAAAGGGCAATTAACAACCCTGTTAGAGCATTCAAGTGCAACTAGCAGACTTGTGGCCATGGCAGTTACACTTTCCTTAAGATGGACTGCTTAAGTTTTAAATCCTGAAATGAAGAATCTCAAAAGGTTTAAAGAAGAAGAACTAAAAGGGACTGCCTGCATTTTACTGTAAACACAGCCCTGGAAATTAAATCCCAAACAAGAATCTCTCAGGCATCAGAGAGTGTCAAGTGAATCAGGAATAGCACAACGTAAAGAAAGGGGAAAAGTAAAAAATAAAAACAAAAACAAAGCAAAATTAAAATAAATGTCAGTCACTTTGAGGAACTATACTTACGTACATGATGTTATGAGAATCTGGCAGGGCCCAGAAGTAGGCCAAACAGGAAGTTCATTTATCCAACCGAAGAGGGTCATGTTCATTGCTTCCGGTTTTGAGGATAGTATATTGTAGGGACTTGATATGATCAGTAATGCTTGTCTGCCTTACACAGACCTTAGCCAGGGATCAGCCTAATCTTGAAGGATCATTCAAATAATTTTGGCAATTATTATAAGGACTTAGAACTGACTGCACCCAGTGTTCAGTGATTCTTGCTTTCTGTTTTGTAACTGTTTAAATTTAAGAGCTCATTTAGGCTGACTCCAATCTCTTGGCACTTGGAAACTAGTTTTCTCAGGTTATCAGTTTTACCTCCTTCTGATGCTTCAAACAAGAGTTGCTGTAAAAGACAGGGAAGCACAGAAGTAAGACTTAGCTAGATTTTGAGCATCACCACATCAATGGATATGGCACATGCAGAAAATTTATAGGAAAACTTCAAGATGAAATAAAAGATAAAAAGCATTACATCTTTCCACAGTGATGCACAAAGAGGTAACTTCTGTAAGGCTCTCTGATATAAACGGTGGACCTATAAGATAGATATACACACAATTCCATCAGGAAACATGATGAAAAACACCTTTATAATCCTAGTTACTTAACTGGGACCTCATAATATACAAAACAGGTTTTCAAGTCTCCAAACATTTAGGATTCTTAGCATGTGAATGTTTTTGTTTTAATCCTTTCAAACTGAGAAGTCAACAAAAGGGGCCAAACAGCTTAAAAATAAAATGACCCATCTGATAAATCAATCATAGCTTACCTCTCTTTGTCCCTTTAGAACAATCTCAGCAGCAATGGCTCTAAGAAGAAAAAAGGAATATAGAAAAGGGAAAAGAAAAATTTATATATCTTTGAATGAAATGAGATACTACCACTGGCAGAATACTGACTGTGGGAATCTGAGTACAAAACTTCCTGAAAGTAACAGGCTAAACTTCCAAGGAGGGTAACCTATAGTGAAAAGAAAAATTCAACAATTTTTATCAACTTTACAAGAATTAAGCAGACCAGTGTTTTGAACATAGATAACGTTCGTGAAAAATACTCATAATCACTAGTAAAAACACCTGATGCTAATAATACCTTTAAAAGAAAGACATCAGACTATAAAAGGGGGAAAACCCCCACATTTAAGAAAAAAGATTGTCTTAAAATGTGCATAATGATTTGTTTGATAACAATACTGTTATCTAAATGTTCTGCTTCAAAAAAATTAAAACTCCATCCACTGTGCTTTTAGAAGCAATTGTTAATGAGCATGCCCTTACTCTCAGGAGAAAAGCTCAACAAGTGCCAAAAATAAATCTAAATTAGAGTAGAGATCTGTCCAGGAAAAAAAAAAAATAAATGTCATTTCAGATTTACCTGTCTGGAGCAAACCTTACAAATAAAAGCAAAAGCTATAAAAACATGTACATGATTGCTGCATTACATTTTCCAGGTGGCCAGGCATGTTGGAATATTATATGTAAACATCTTGGCTTGAAGTTTCAGAATCTGAACATTGCTTTCTTCCCATTCATGTTGAAGTAGCCTGCAAAGTACATTCAGGAAAATGAACAAAGCATTGCAAGTGTAGGGAACCCCAAATGTGCTCTATGAGCAGAAAGTCTGCTGAGGATTAATTTTTGAACAGTTTAATTCCCTCAAGGCCATTCAGAAAGGGATTGTAGAATGCCTCTTACAAAAACTGCCCTGGGACAGGAATAGGCAAACTATCAAGATGCCCAGTCAAGGCCCATGCCACATTCAACAAACTAAAATAGGTCCGTATATTCCCATTAAAGCACTCACTCCATGTGCTTCCCACCCCACAAATTTTTGAAAATAATGACTTGATATGTTAATACAATTTCCTTGTATTTTTCTTTACTAAACAGAGTAGATGTAAACATGAAATGTTTCTTGGGTTAAAATGTAAGTACACTGGTGGGGGGGGGGGTGGGTGGAGAGAAGAATGACCACAAGGAAATAACTATCAGAACACAGAATGAGAGCTATACCATCAAAACCAACAATTAAACAACTTATATTCTTAAATGCCTATCCTAGTCATAATGGTCAAAATATGACATTTTCAGTTTTTCATGTTTTACCAAAAGTGATGCTTTATTTATTTTTAAAGATTTTATTATTTATTTACTTGACAGGGAGAGAGCATGCTAGAGCACGAGCTGGGGGAGGGGCAGAGGGAGAGGAAGAAGGAGACTCCCTGCTCACAGTGCTCAATCCCAGGACCCTGAGATCATGACCTGAGCCAAAGGTAGATGTTTAACTGACTAAGCCACCCAGGGACCCCAAAGATGATGCTCTGTAATAGAAATTTCCACATTAGCTTCTGCAGACTGGAATGCTTACTAAAAATTTTTATTATGAAACACTATTTTTGCCATAGCCTTAAGCCTTTCAATTTTTTCAATCTCATACCATTTTCCCACATACATGCTAAGCGGAATGTAAATAAAACACAAGGAAATACTTGATAAGTATTTTAGGTACCTTATGATCCACAAAACAAACTTAGAAACATAAGACACAACTGATGCAGTGGGAGTGACTACACAATTAGAAGCCAAAGTATTAGCATGGAGGGTACTGTTTTGAATTTAAATGCTCAATTCTTGAGGGTGAGAGTAAGTTTACTCTGTCAGAGCAAAGAAATGCTCAGAAATCTCCCTCTAATTCAATGTATGAAGTCCCTAGATAAGTGTTTCTCAAAATATTTGAGGGTGCAAGCTCAGGAATCTATATTTTAATTAATTAGCTGACTTTTAAAGTAGGCTCAATGCCCAACGTAGGGCTTGAACTCTTGATCTCTGAGGATCAAGAGTCACACACTCTACCAACAGAGCCAGCCAGGTGCCCCCAGGTATCTGTATTTTAAATGGGCATCCCAGGAGACTCTGATGCATAATAATACTCGAGCGTGACTGATCTACATGAAAACAAGTCATAGTAACCAAAATATATATAGTTAGCTGCTATCACCATGAACACTTCATAAACCTTTTAAGTAATATTCCTTTGCTATATAAAACATGATCACTGTTTATAATGCATGTGCTAAGGACAGATGGTGTGTGCTTAGTGAATGCAGATGAACTTTACTTGAATTACATGCCCCGCCCCCTATAACCTGTAGTTTTCTAAAGTGACCAGATATTTATACTCTTACATGAACAGCTGTATATTGCTCAACAACTCTGAAACTGAAATAGTATGTATCAATGAGAAAAGGCTAAAGAAAAGACAACTCTTATCAAGTTTAAGAATAATTTTATATGAGGAGCTATATACTATTAGGCTGAAACCAAAAATAATTTTATTTTTTCTTACCTCAGTGCAAGTCCAGAATTAGTTGGCATAATTGAGCAAAACCGTTCCAAGGTTTTGGAATGCTGAGTCTTTGGAACACAGCTCAAATAAAAGAAAATAACCTGTAAAGGTTGGGAGGGGATGAATGCAACAAAATGTGAAATCCAATTACCTATGTGTTTTAATGAGAAAACCAAAATGGTCTTTAAGACATGAATGTATAAATTATAACAATGTATGATGCTGTGAGTTACAGTTCCTACCATTAATTATATTAGTGACTTTCCAAATATGAATTAGGTAATATGATCTAGTGATGACAGCCATGGACTGAGAACACTGGCAAGAAGCCAGGAGTCCGGGTTTACATTCCTGAGTCTACCTTTACTTGCTGTATAGCTGGGCAAGTCATAGGACTAATAATACCTGCCACATCTTGCTCATGGAATGCCCGTGTGTAAATGACTTAATGTCCATAATGTGGTTTGAGATCCTGGGATAAAGAATGGCATAGAAGTACAAAGCATAATTGGTTATCCCAAATAGCAACAAAACCATCCCACCAAAAAAGAAAATAAAATACATTTGTTTTAGTCTACATGGAGCTTTAATAGGAGCTCTTAGCCTACACTGCACTGAATGAAAAGTGTCTCTGAAAATAAACGAAACCAAACCTGTGCTTCCCTTCCTGTAAGAAAATAACCTTATAAATACATTAGTCATATTCTACTATTAAAAATCTAAACTGTGTAATTTCAGCTTTCTTATGCCCTATGTATAGCTAATATTCACTTGACAAAATAGTAACCAAAAGTAGCAGCTACACTGTACATAATGGAATTTTTCATTGAGTAAAATTTCCAACTAATCAAGAAAAACATTACTGATACTATAATTACTTCTTTCGATCTTTCTTCTTTAATACGTCTTAAACCTTAACATCTTTTCAATTTAACTTTAACGTTAAATGTTCTTAAATATAATAATCAATATGCACATTTTATCTTAACTTAAAGGGCTCTGTTCCTAGATTTAAGTCCTAAGTAGGAAACATGGTCAAGAATAACATTAGATGCTACAAAAGTGGTCCTAAGAAAAGCTCTCTTGATATAAAACAATAGTTTTGCTGTCATTATTTAAGTCCCTTTCTTTTGCAAATATCAAAGGAAAAAAAGTTTAAGTTCTTACCCTATTATGAAATTCATAGTTGGACCAGTAATCAGCACTGCTAAAAGGAATGGGGTATCGGGCAGGGACTGTAACCAAACATCTATTCACTAAATCAGTAAAAAATTTGAATTCTTGGACTTTGTTTCTGGATCCAGCAGCTCTATTATTGGCAAAGACAAGATAACTGCCAAAAGAAAAATATTGTAATTTAGAATAATTAAGGCAGTGTTTTTCTCCGAAAGCCGATCACCCCTTTCCCCACCATATCCCTTTATTCCAAATCCCATTCTTATTAAGAGGAACTAAACTTACTCCATCCAAATCTTGTGCACTATATCAGATCTCATGGCCACCCCTAATGCTGCCTCATATGCCTCCACTGTCTCTTTAATACTTGATTGAAGAGGATGACAAAGGCTGTTTAAAAAATGAAGGAAAACATTGTATGTCTACAGCTCAATTCAATTAGGTAAAGGAATGACAGAGTATTATTTTAAACATTACAGATATTATTACAATGGAATCCTTCTTTTGAAGTTTCTTCTTTAATAACGTATAAACCTTAGCATCCCTTCAATTTTGCTTCAATGACTTTAACATCAATTTAGTTTTAATATAGTGTAACTCAGTAATAAATAATAAATGCAAGTATAATATGCAGTATTTCTCTCCATAGTACATAATGTCTCACCAGTAAATCAGCCACAAATAAGGAACTTGGTAGTTGAACATCTCATCATCAAAATTCCCTTTACATAAACGGGCTGGAATGTCAAGTGGTCCTGGTATATTTAAAAGATACCTGAAAACAAAACAAAACAAAAAAACCCCTCTGTTTGAAATTATGTCTATGCACACATGGATTACTAATACTTAAGAAAAACAAAACAAAACAAAACAAAAACACCTCTGCTTCAACTTAAATGTTTTTTAAATATTTTGAGTCTTGAGACTTTGTGTTCACGTGTATACCATACTGCTTTGGTCACATCTCTAGCATCACATAGTCTATTCTTTTATACCTACATGAGTAACTCCTTTTCAAAAATGAATTTATTGGGGCACCTGGGTGGCTCAGTGGGTTAAGGCCTCTGCCTTCAGCTCAGGTCATGATCCCAGGGTCCTGGGATCGGGCCCCGCATTGGGCTCTCTGCTCCGCGGAGAGCTTGCTTCCTCCTCTCTCTCTGCCTGCCTCTCTGCCTGCTTGTAATCTCTGTTTGTCAAATAAATAAATAAAATCTTAAAAAAAAAAAAATGAATTTATTCTATCCCCCAAATTAAACAAACCCCATAATCATCTAATTAAATCTAATTAAAAACAGAGAACACCAAATGGGATTACCAGGTCTCTAAAACTTTCCCACAACATCTATACTTTCTTGCAAAAAAAAAAAAAAAAAATTGTTCTTTAAGAGCTTGACAAAACTTGACATCTGAAAACAATCTTTCTCATATACATACATACACATATATACCATTATAGTTTTCATTTTAGATATGATATTGAAGTATATTCTGTAACATACTGGTCCACAGGCACTTGTCAGAGGAGGTCCATGATCAGATAAGATTGAGAAATACTGAAAATTACAGCCCTCTCTTAAAAAGCCACAGTAGGATATTTAATAGGATATTAAAGCCTCTATGAAGTCAATCAGTAAAGAAATCTCTTTGACTCTCACTAATTAAGATTTCTCCCTCATACATCTGATTTTGTGTGTACAACACTTACTAACATCTGCAGGAACCATGAGTTAATCACTTAACTTCTAAAGATACTAGATTTGCCACCTGCAAAATGATGTAAGTGATGACTTCAAATCTAATCTATGGAAGACTCCATCCCTAGGCTAACTTCAGTAAAATGAATAAAATCCCGAAGTTAACTTCTGTAGCTACCTACTAAAATTCGAATTGACTTGAAATGCATGAAAATTACCTTATCCAGTTTTCTTTTTTTTTTTTTAAGATCTATTTATTTATTTGACAGAGAATGCGAGGGGGTGAGGAGGAGCAGTAGAGGGAGGGAGAGAAGCAGACTCTACCCTACACGTAGAGCTTGACGCAGGACTCCATCTCACAACCCAGAGTCAGACTCTAACCACTGACACACCCATACGCTTCCTCTCTGTCCTTAGAGTAAATGTTACACGGGAAATGACAGAATCCAACTCTAGGTAAATATTACAATACATACAAGGTTCTAAGCATTTTGCTTTACAGTTTCTACTTATGAAGTTGGAAAAAAAAAATTTTTTTTGACCCTAGTAAGAGCACTGACCAGCACCATTAATAAACTTTGGCTATATTTATAAATTTTTTAAAAAATTATGTATCAATAAGAAATATGACAATACTAAAAACTCTCTCACCTATCGCCATTCTTCTAATAATTGACTCAAAAAATATTTCCTAAATTAACAGAAAAAGCACTCTGTATGAATAAGGTCTTCAATATTGTCTAAATAAACTAAGCACAAGATACTTTCTTTTTGTCAACTCTTAGTATACTGTGAATTATGACTATTCCCATGAAAATCTGAATAAAGCAGTGACTTAGTAAACAATGAGATGATATGGAGGCACCCCATTTCCAAATTTTGACTGACAGTTATTTAGTCTGCTTCATTAAGCTGACATCAAGAAGATCTGAAGATCTTTGATTAGTTACCACAGTAGAAACTGGCAGCATCTTTTAACCTAAACCAATTACCTC
>PISX010020866.1:0-34786 GCA_004024625.1 Mellivora capensis | reverse complement strand
TTAAGCTGTGAGGACCTCGTGGTAAAGAATACAATGACTATTAGTATAGTTTGGTGCCACTGTCTTGGTTCAAGCCAAGATGTCAGCAGTTTCACCTGCCATCGCCATTGTATCACCAAGAGCACCATGAGTACATCTTCCAGATGACCAGCACATGATGTTACAAAATTATGTTTGTTGGTATCAAAAAAGTCAAAATCATCTTAGTATTATTTTGTAAATAATTTTGACTTTTCAGACTCCCAGAAAAGTCTCAGGGACCTCCAGACCTACCCACCACACTCTGAAAGCTGCTGAGCTTATGTAAGTGGTTCTTAATTTTGTTAACACTCTTTTGAGAATCTGATGAAAGGCATGAACATTCTCCCCAGAAAGATGAACAGCAAATTTTACATGTAATTTTCAGAGGATTACAAACATCTAGAAGTACTAGAGCTATATGGTTCTTAAACTGTATCAGAATCAGCCGAAGGGCTCCTTGAAACAGGTTGCTAAGACCACACTCCCAAAATTTCTCATTGAGTTGGTCTGGAGTAGAGTCTGAGAATTTTTATTTTTAACAAGTCTAATGTAACGCTGATGTTGATGTTGACTTTGTGAGTAGTGATTTTTAACCCTAGATCAATTAAGTCAAATCCCAGAAGTAGGAGCAAGGCTTTTGCTTTTTACAAATCTCCTCTGGTGATTCTCACATGCACCAGTTGAGAATCACTGTTTGAGGATACGTGTAACATGGATTAAAACTCCCAAATCTAGTGATATTAAGAACATCTGATATTTGTAAAACCTTTTATGTTTTAGGAAGTATTTTGACAATTGTGACTCAATGACTACTTAAGAGCCTGTAACGTAGTTATTACCTCTGAGAAAAACCTGGCTTGGTATTCAAGAAATTGTAGTTTCATGGTTGTTTGGGTTTTGAGTCTAGGAAGTGAACTGAAAGGGTGATCACTGAAAGTTTTTAAGACAATGCTATACATATATTCCTAGAGAGTTTTTGTATATAGATATATGTGTTATGAAATTTACTTTACTAAAAGGTTCTACTAATTTATATTACTACCATACCCTTGAAACACCAGCTGAAACCCCTGTCTTGTGTCATCTGAGTCACTACCCCTGTACCACCCATAGATTAGTTTTGTTTACTTTTGAACTTGGTATGAATGATATTAAATAGTATATACTATATTGTGTGTGACTCCTCTCTCTTGCGTAGTTGTAGTTGGTTCATTTTCACTGTTAGAAGGAATGCCATGGTTGGAATATACCGTTACGTATCTGTTCTAGTGGTGATGATCATGTTCTTGTGAATATTGCTCCTCTGAACATTTTTTTACGTTTCTGAACATCATCATTTAAAACACATATCTTGGGCGCCTGGGTGGCTCAGTGGTTTAAGCCTCTGCCTTGGGCTCAGGTCATGATCTCAGGGTCCTGGGATCGAGTCCCACATCGGGCTCTCTGCTCAGCAAGGAGCCTGCTTCCCCCCCATCTCTCTCTGCCTGCCTCTCTGCCTACTTGTGGTCTCTCTCTGTGTCAAAAAAAATAAATAAAATCTTAAAAAAAAAAAACAACGAAAAAAACCCCACATTTCTTAACTTTTTGATTAAAAAAACAGTTCATGTTTTAATATGCATTTCTTTGATTATATCTGGAGTACCTGATTAGTGAATTGTTTTCTTCCCTTACACTTTTTTTTTTTTGACCTTTTGATGTTTTTCTTATTGCAAATATTTTCCTGGATTTTTTTTTTTAATTTTATTTACAACTTTTTCAAACCTGTTGCCTCTAAATTTTTTCTTTTTGTTTTCTTCCATTTTATGTTTAAGGAGGTATTTCCATTATGAAATCATGCAAATGTCCACCTCAGTTTTTTTATGGCTTCATTTTCTTATTTTGTACCTTAATCTGTTTTGAGTTTATTTTGCTATATACTAAGAAGTAAGGATTTTAAGGTTGTTTTTTTTTTTTTTTTCCTAAGCAGGTAGCCAGTTTCCTTGAGCCCTTTATTGTATAATAAGTACAACCATTAAAATAAAAATGAAGATGAAGTCTCTTAATTATAGTTGAAAGCAGAGGTATTCATTAGGGCACATTTTGCTTCTTTTACTTTGAGTCCTCGTTAACTGTGTGATTAACTCATTGTGCTGTATTTGACCTTTCTGTTTCTACTTTTATAGTGAAAGTATCTTCTGCAATAATATATTGAGATAAATGGAAGTAGACTAAAAACTCAGTGGGATTTCAGGAGTCCTTAGCTTTTCTGTCTATCTTCGAGCATTGATGTATATACAGATATATTTTGCAGTTTTCTGATATCTAAATTTACATTGCAGAAATTTTGAATTACTCTGCTTTGATAGGGAACAGTCATAGTATAACCCCCTGGCATACAGAATTTAAAGGATTTTTAATTCTGATACATTTTTTTAAAAATATTTTATTTATTTATTTGACAGATAGAGATTACAAGTAGGCAAGAGAGGCAGGCAGGGAGAGAGAGGAGGAAGCAGGCTATCCGAGGAGCAGAGAGCCCGATGTGGGGCTCGATCCCAGGACCTTGGGATCATGACCTGAGCCGAAAGCAGAGGCTTTAACCCACTGAGCCACCCGGGCGCCCCTGATACATTGGTTTTGAAGGATGATCCTGCTTCTCCATGATTTTTGTGGTAGAAAATTAGTTGATTCCATGTTGTTGCCTGTTTCAGAATCTTTATTCTATCTAGGAATCTTTATTCCTATCTCTCGGAACCATTCTGAACTTACTTAGGTACTTGAATGTATAAAGCATTTCTCACCTCTTGAGCTTTGGATATACTCTATCTTGTCCTCCTTGGGACATTTATTCCAATCTTTTTTTCTGCTTAACTACTTATTCTGTAGAATTTAGCTCAGGATATCACTTCATTGGGGACGCTTTCCTACCCCCGGCTCAGTTAAGTTTGTATGGTTGTGTGCTCTTTGTAACCTACATGTTGCAATTATATGCTAGAATGTTCATTGTTCAGTGTTCCTGGAGATCACACACACACACACCCCATCCCCTCCCCTAAATCCATTTTTCATCATGCTGAAGTATTTTGATGAAATCACTTTCAACTAGTATCTTTTTGTGTTCAGCTTTGAGATTTTATGTAACTGAGATTAATTTTACTCTTTCATGTAAATGAAAAACTGGCTACATATGAAATTAAGCATCAAATGCTTTTTCTTAAAATTAAGAAGGTTGACTTTAGTCTGAAGTCAAAAAATATTTCTTGCTGAAGGTTTAGAAATTTCATTGCCTTTAATATTGCCAGATTGCACATAACATGTCTTCCATTCTGTTTAGTGCTTTATGAACTCTTATTAATCTGAAACTTTACATTTTCCTTTAATTATAAGAAGTACTGTCATTATTTCTATGTATGTATATATCTTATACATTCTATGTATGTATAAATCTTCCCATCCTCTACCTTTCCTCCTTCTCTTTATCCCTATCAGATACTTATTGGGATAGTTCTTCAACCTTTTTTTTTTTAATCAGGAATTTATTCTTTATTTCATTACTATTCAATCAATTCATTATATATTTTTATTTTTCCACTTACATTTTTCATGACAATATTTCCAGTTGGTTTTACCTGATTGATTTTTGTTCTCATGTCATGCTTTCAGTATTCTCCATTATTTTCTCCTGAAGCATTTAATTTGCCAGTTTTAAATGTCTTTTTTTTTTTTTTTTTTGGTCTATTAATTCTGCTTTTGGTTTATTGTTCTTTCATGGTGCTTGTACTCCTCAGACATGTTATTTTCCACTGTGAGCTTACATTCCCTTAAAACTAACAGTTGGGCCAGTATTGCATTATTATGGGAGAATGGGTTTGAATAGGGGTCAGGTTTAGGGGTTGTGAAAGCCTGTGTTCTGTTTTGGTCCTCCAGGTGTTTTGGGGTAAATAGGGACATGCCTCAGGGTAGAGAAGCTCTAGATGGGAATTTTTGCTCAATTCCGCCCTGGTTGCACACAATTTTCTCTCACCCTTATCTTTTCAAAGTATAGTCACCTTCAATGTAATTGCTTAATTGGGAGTCTACCTCTACTTTCCTTCCCACTTCAGCTAAGTTCTACTATTTTACCTTGGTGTTATTCCTTTTTTGTTGGCTAGAACTGGGCTGGAAATACTGCTTTATGTTCCACAGTGGGATAGGGGACAATGTGACTGTGTTGAGGAGTAAAAGGCACAATTAGGACATTTTCCTCTGGCCTCTCCTCTGTCCAGGATACCTGATCTATCTCTTAAGCTGATGTTTCTTCTCACAGCGATACCTAAATATTTTCTTTTTCTTCTTCAAGGGATGATTTCTTACACTGTTTTGTTGTTGTTGTTTAGGTTAGAATCTGAGATTCATCTTTTCCCTTCTGCTTCTCAGTTGGGTTTGGGGAAGGCACACATTCTTGACTGTACTTGCTAATTAATACTATTTTATCTAACCATAAATGCTTTTGTAAATTGGGTTCTACAAAGTGGAAAAATTAATTGGTGAGATTCTTCCTTTGACACATGAAAAATATGGACCTTCATTGACATTGAAGTCATTCTGTAGTTTTCTAAATTGTTATTTTAAAAACAGCAGGTTGATAATGCTGAAGAAAGTAAGTAGGTTCTTCTATTTTACAGTCTAATTTTTCTAATGTTTTTAGACAGAATAATGAACAATTTACATCTGTCATTAAGTACCTTTTTTATCCATCACAGCTTAGCTTTTGTGGTTTCCTTTTGTATCAGGAAAAACAGTGATATATGTGAGAGTTCATGAGTTATTTCCTAAATATTCTCAAACTTATTTTGCTCTTACTTTGAGTATCTTTTGAGTACAATTAGATCTTTCTACCCTTAAGGAAAAAAATTAAAATAAATAAATATGGGAGATGTAATATAAATTTTCTCATTGAGTATATAAGTGTAGGTCAGTGGATTTCATAGTTTAAGTGATATACAGTGGTTGTTGCTTTTGTTGTCAGTCTAATTAGGTAAAAATATCTTTAGGCTATAGCTTTGTTAGCATAAATAAAAACATCACTCTAAAATACTCCAAACACCTTAGGTTTCTCATGTTTTATTATGTTTCAGAAATCACAGTTGTTAGTTACAAGATTTAATATTGGTCAGGGTTGTTCCTTGGAAGCTTTTAAATTTTAGTAGGTTTAAAATATTGAACATAGGGGCACCTGGGTGGCTCAGTCTTTGGGGGTCTGCCTTTCGCTCAGGTCATGATCGTAGGGTCCTGGGATTGAGCCCCACATCAGGCTCCCTGCTCAACAGGAAGCCTGCTTCTCCCTCTCTCATCCACCCCCCCCTTCTCACTGTGTCTCTCTCTGTCAAATAAATAAATAAAATCTTTTAAAAAAATGTTGAACATAAGTGAAACAATTTTCTATCTCTAAAGTTGGACTTGGTGAATAGATGCCAGATGACCTTACATTTGACATTGAAATGTTTTTGAATGGCCTTAATTTAAACTCTAACATTAGAATAAGGAAAACAGTTAAGTGTACTTTTAATGGATCTAACATGAGTTTACTCCATGGTGAGTCACAGAAACTGTATCAGGTGAGATGTTGCACAGAGAAAAACTTTATTTGCAGCAAATAAGGAGATCATGTGGAATAGATTCCAGAGCTGGGACTCCCCAAGAGAGGGTGAATGGGTACCTTTTGTTTAGGGTTAGGATGAATGTTTATATAGGGAAGCCTTGTCAGATATGTGGAGGTTGTATAAGGTTAAGCATATGCCTTAAGGAAACATTCCTACACATACCTTATATGTATGTAAATGAGGCTGAGGCTCTTCCTTGGGTGGAGATTTTAGTATTCTAATGAGGTGAAGGTAATTTCCTCTCATCCAGGGGTCACTCCACAGTCCATCTAAATAGGTGCATATCAAGGATTTGGGTCCTCTGGGTAGTTGCCATCATCTGAGGGGTGGTTTGGGGTTTCATTTGTCTCAGTTAAAAAGTAAGCCAGAAGGGCGCCTGGATGGCTCAGTGGATTAAAGCCTCGGCCTTCAGTTCAGGTCATGATCTCGGCGTCCTGGGATAGAGCCTGTGTTGGGGGCTCTGCTCAGCAGGGAGCCTGCTTCCCTTTCTCTCTGCCTACTTATTATGATCTCTGTCTGTCAAATAAATAAATAAAATCTTAAAAAAAAAAAAAAAGAGGTAAGCCAGAAAGAAGAGCTTAAAAAATGTGAGAGAAAGGTCAGTCAGTACAAGTAGGTGGGCAGTACAGGTTAGGTCTTGGGGTCTTAACTGGTGACATATTAAGGTAAGGCTTTGTGTTAGGAATTTAGGTTTTCCTCACAGAATCAGCACAATGACTTCCACATAGTATATTTTAAAATTTCTTAGAATATATAAAATAATGTAATTATTTCTCACACACTGTTTAGGGGCAAGCATGTGCTGCAGTTTACAAAATAAGTTTACATTACTTAGTTTAGTAAAGAAGAACAGTTTCATCTGGGTGAACTTTTTATTGCTACCTGCTTGCCTGGACCCTTCCTCAAATGGCACCTCCATAAACCGAGTTGCTCAGGCTAGAAACCTGGGAGCCAATCTTTGTTGTCTTTCCTTTTGACCCATCTATATTGCTGCTGTCTTATTCCGAGCCACCATCAATTCTTGCCCAGACTATGGCAGATTTTTCTTAGCCTGTTTCTCTGATTTTGCCAGTGACCCTCTCCATTCTATTTTTCACATGGCCAACTGATAATCCTTTTTAAGACTTAAATACAATCAAGTAATTTCTCTCATAATGGACTTCCAACATACGTAAAATCCAAACTTCTTACCCACGACTTAGAAAGCTGGGACAGATACTGTTGGTTATTCACCCAAAAGTTCATTTTCTCCTTTATCCTCAATAACAGATCTTAGATTTTGTAGAAGGCAGCATGTGCCCAGTTAAAAAAAAAAAAAAAAAAAAAGACTTTCCAGACTTTGGGGAGCTGGACAGATGACTCATTTTTGGCTAATGAGATATAAGTGAAAGTATCTTAGAGAGGCTTCCTTAAAAATAAAGACTATGAGAAAGCCTTTTTCTTCTCCCTCTTCTTTCTTGTGTGGGAACCTGAATACCAGGCTTTGAGGTATAACACTCCTTCGTGACCATGAGGTGACAAATAAGGAGAAGATAGCTTATGCATGCTGAGCATGCCAGAGTGGAAGAATGTTTAAAGAGCTCTTGTTAAACTTTTATATGAGACTGAGTTGCCTCTGACTGGACAAGCTTAGTGAGATATGTGAAATCTCTACTTTTTTTTTTTTTTTTTTGAGGTTTCACAAATCAAGTATATCATTATTTGTAGCTGGGTGTGTTCCTCACTGATAAAGGCCCTAGTTGGTCTGGCTCTCGCCTATCTTCTGACCTCATTTTGCCCTTACTACCTCTGGTCACATTAGCTAGCAGACAAATCTTGGCTGACAAACTCCTTCCTGCTCGGATCCAGACTCCTCATGACTCAAAGGCTCTGTGTGATCTGGTTTTATTGACCACCCCTAATGTACCACTGCCCACTCTGTCCCAGGATTAAAAAAAAAAAAAAACAACAACCCTTAAAATACCCCCAAATCCTTGACAAATATGTGTGAGATACTAATGAGGAAAAAACACAAAATGAAAGATCTGAATTTGAGGAGAGGTATGTATATGATATACGTGGATATACATGGTACATGGTATATCATTTCCATGGATTAGAAGACTCAGTATCGTAAATTTGTCAGCTTTATAGAATTAATTCTAACCAATGAGCTTTAAAAACTTTTTTTCTAACACATTTCTTTGTGGAACTTAAAGATAATTCCATTGAACATCAAAAAGCAATAGTAGCCAGGATAATTTTTTAAGAGAAACAAGGGGGATTGACACTGCCCGACTTGGTATTTTAGACTTTCTTTGAAGTTAAACTATTAAACAAACTGGCCAACTAAAGAGAAAAGATGTGGAAAACATAAAATTAGATCTGTAACTCACAGCATATATACAGGTAGATTAAAGATCTAAACGTGGAAAGCAGGGGCACCTGGGTGGCTCAGGTGGGATAGCCTGGGTGGGGAGTCTGCTTCTCCCTCACCTTCTGCCCCTCTCTCTGCTCATGCTCTCTCTGTGTCTCTCAAATAAATAAAATCTTAAAAAAAGAAGTGGAAAGCAGAATTATAAAAGTAATCTAGGGGAAAATGTATGAACAGTGTAGGAATAGGAAGGATTTCTTATAGATTATGTTGAAAGCACAGTGTAGGGGAAGATTGATATGTTTTATTACGTTCAAGTTTAAAACTTGTCTGAAGTCAAACATAAATAAAGTGTCAAGATAAGCCATAAGCAAAATAATGGGTTTTTAATGCATGTAACCAATATAAGATTAGTGTTTAGAATATATAAAGATCAACAAAATAATAAGAAAAGGCAAAAAAATCTGTCTGACAGTGAACTGAAGGCTAACAAATGAAACTTGAATGATCAGTAAAGATATAAACAGATATTTGTATCAGTATGCATGGGTTCAGCTCCAAATATTCCAGAATTCAATTAACAGAAACTTAAGCCTAAGGACATTTATTTCCTGCTTGACAAGTCTAGAGGTAGGAAGTTCAAGAGTTGGTTGAATACTCTGAGCACAGTAGGGTTCTATGCTAGGATTTTCGTAATTCTCTTGATATCAGCAGCTCTGAATGTCACAACCTTACTGAGAATTTTCTAGAAGTAGGAAGGGAGAGAGGACAAAGGGTCCTTTTCCTTCTACATATCTTCTGTTAGCAGGGAGAAAAGTCTTTTCAGAAGTTTCTAGGTTTTCCATTCTGTCTCCTTGCCAGTCATTGCCAAAGCGGAATAAAATCACCTTTCTGGCTTAGAGTAATCGGGACTCATTCGTTGTGGGAAAGGTTTACCTTCTCTTTACTAATATATTACATTCTTACCGATTCCTGAGTTTCTGTGGGCCAGCAAGAAGAGGGGATAATTGCCACAACTATTAATTTTATGAATAGAGATTGAAGATCATGTGATAGTGACAATATAATATAATATGAATATAATATATATGTTCATATATAATCTAATAACATGGAATATGAAATATATCATATAAATATATTAATGTGAAATATGTAAGCATATAAACTAATGTGTCTAAAACATGTATATGAAAAGTATAAAAATACGGACAAGTATATCAAACATTGAGTTTATGTAATGGGATCTTTGGGGAAGAAAGGAGAAGAGTAGGATTAGAGATTTCAACTGTATTCATATATTCAATTTTCTAAAAAAAGTGCAAATATCTGAGCCAAGAAAATGTAATTAAGCAATGCATTTTTTATTTTTGCCTTTGTTTGTAAAGATTATATGTATATGTTCATGTACACAAGATAGGGAAATGGGTGTACTCAAGCATTTTGGTTAAAAACGAAAATTGATGGATTGAATTAGAGGACAGTTTGGCAACATATGAAATTTTAAACATGTATCCTTTGACCTAATCCTTCTGCTTTAAGGAATTTATCTTAAAGAACTGTACAGATATATGAAGATATGTATACAAGGATATTTTACCTTTTTTTTTATAATGGCAAAATCTCCTTTTTATAATGGTGAAACCACCCAACTAAATAAACTGTGACATACCCATGTATTAGAAATCTAAGTAATTCATAAGAAAATGATGTATAATTTTAAATTTTTACCTGAAAAAATATCTGAGATAGTTGAAAAGCAAAAAGGCAGAGTGAAGATGTTAAAACATATACACACACAAAAACTGAAATCTGGAAGTTTAATCATTAAAATGTTCATGCTCGGGACGCCTGGGTGGCTCAGTTGGTTAAGCGGCTGCCTTCGGCTCAAGTCATGATCCCAGCGTCCTGGGATCGAGTCCCACATCGGGCTCCTTGCTCGGCAGGGAGCCTGCTTCTCCCTCTGCCTCTGCCTGCCACTCTGTCTGCCTGTGCTCGCTCTCTCTCTCCCTCTCTCTCTGACAAATAAATATAAAAAAATTAAAAATTAAAAAAAAAATAAAAAATAAAATGTTCATGCTGGTTATTTCTGGATGATGATGGCATTACAGAAAATTTTCCTTTGTGAAAATTTGGTGTTTTGTTTAAATATTTAAAAATATCTCTGGTATTTTTGTAGTTGGAAGAGCCTGGAAGAGCCCATGTTTTCTTTTTGTAAATTAAAAATACAAAATTAAAAGCTACTCACTTGCTCTTTGATTTAATTATGATGAAGTAGGTAACATTATGTATATTAATGTAATCAGCAAATATTTTGCTGAAGCCATACTGTGTATCGGGCACTATTTTTTTTTTTAAGATTTTATTTATTTATTTGATAGAGATTACAAGTAGTCAGAGAGGCAGGCAGAGAGAGAGGAGGAAGCAGGCTCCCCGCTGAGCAGAGAGCAGGAGTCAGGGCTGGATCCCAGGACCCTGAGACCATGATCTGAGCCCAAGGCAGAGGCTTTAACCCACTGAACCACCCAGGCGCTCCCAGGCACTATTTTTGATGCTGGAGACACACACCAGTTCATGAGATACTTCTTACACAAGAATACCTTTTTTTTATGGAACGTCTTGAGTGGTGAGATATATAAAAGGAAAACAGGTAAATGAACAGGGTAATTTCAGGTAGTGATTAAATGCAGAAAGAAAGTAAAACTGAGTGATACTGAAAATAATGATGGAAAAGTATGTGTACATGCATAGGCGACTTTAAATTGAGTGGTCAGTCAGAGTCCACTGAGTTGCTTATCTTTGGGCTGATAATTGGATGGCAGAGGAGCTGGGGAGTGAAGATCCCAGGTGCAAGTTCTCAGAGAACAGTGCAAAGTCGCCTAAGCTGAAGGAGTTTGTCATATTCAGGGAACAGAAAGTGAAAGACAGGGCAAATAACACTCAATGGCACGGGAGAGGGGTCAGCTCACATAGAGCCTTGTAAGTCCTAAGGAGTTTGTAGTAATATTTTATTGTATGTGTTATGGGAGCCCATTGCAAGATTTTAAGCAGGGAAATGACCTAATCTGATACATGCCTTGGAAAGATCACTCGCCTACTGTGTTAACAATGAATTGTAGGGCAGCAGATGTGACAGCAGAAAGACCATTAGAAGTATATGCTATTAGAAGGCTGTATGCGGAAGTCTAGACAGGAGATTATGGAACTAGAAGCCGAGATGTAGCACTGGGGAGTAGACAGAATTGAGATGTGTATTTAGAAGCAAGGCTCATGAATATCAGCAGTGAAGGAAAGAATTACTTAACAAAATGAGGATAATGGTATCTCTCACAGGGTGTTATCGTAAGGAGATGATGCATTTCAAGTATTTGGCATACTTTTTGACACATGTAAGAAGTTACTAAATGTTCGTTACTTACCATGATTGTTATTTTTAGTGTTGTCAAGAATAGGGCATGTACTTTGAGCAAAAAGAGTTTTTCTGTAAAAGCTAAATTATCCCACTAGTGTAACTCAGTAGCATATGCTGTGTGTTGGTAAAGATCAGGGAATTACAGTCTTACTTTTTAGTGAACTTTGCTGGATCAGAGAGAGAAGGTATATTGATTTTCCTTCTGTCCTTCATTACACTGAGCCATAAATACATGAATAAGTAGCAACTATGTATAACTGGCAACATTAAAAAATTGTGATTTAGCTTTTTTTTTAAACATGTGGTTGCTTATTGAAATGTGACACTGAAAGTCTTGTCTGCGGTATGTGTCTGTAATGCTTTTACTTTTGGTTGTTTTCCAAAGAGTTAATTAGCAATAAGTTACTTCAAATTCTATGCAGTTCTTTGACTGTGATCCTAATTACTATTTTTATTTTGGTTCTTTAGACCCAAATAAGCAATTCGATTATAGGGATAATTATGACTACAAACCTTGTTTGTGAAACAGAGGCCTTGTATAACCATCAGAGATAATGAATTCTCTCTACGTGTGAAAATAGAGTATAAGCATTTAACATTATAGAATGATGAATGACCAGTTATGATTCGTACTCAATGGAACAGGTGAAATGTATGTTCTAACTAAACCTTATGTTTTAAATAAGCTTTTCTAAATTACTAAGTACTGAATTTCTAAGTCATTTAAATAGGGGATTCTTTTGTGGATAACAAAACCTCTGATTTAATAATTTATTTTATTAATGCAAGACCAAGTTAAAAGAGATAATTCCTTCATTGTCTACTGATTTTGACTATTTACTTCCATGTTCTTTTATAAACACATGTGTCCACAATTAGATATATTTTATACAAAATTGTGTTTTTATATAATAGGAAAACAGATAAAGAGAAGAAAAGGAAATTCTATAATCCCACTACTTAGTGATTTAATCTTTTTTTCTATCTTCAAATATACATGTGTGTATATATATTTTTCTCCTATATTTTGTTTTATATATTTTTAGTCTAAAAGACTAGTTAAAAACAATTTTCCATGTTTTTGTGTTAACATCCTGTGTTTTCTTGTACTTATGGTTTGTACTTTTGAAATTTTTTTAACTGTAGTAAAATATACAAATTTAAAAATTTTAAATTTTGTTTAAAAATAAACTTTACCTTTTTAGCCATTTTTAATGTATAATTCAGTGGCATTAGGTATATTCACAATGTTCAAGAGCATCCTTTTAGAACAGGATAATGTTATATGAAAAGCCATCATTTATTTAACAGAGCCTTTATTGTTGGGCATCTGAATTGTTTCCATGATTTTCCATAAATCATGCTTTTTTTTTTTTTTTAAAGATTTTATTTATCTGTTTGACAGACAGAGATCACAAGTAGGCAGAGAGGCAGGCAGAGAGAGAGGAAGGGAAGCAGGCTCCCTTGCTGAGCAGAGAGCCCAATGTGGGGCTCGATCCCAGGACCCTGGGATCATGACCCGAGCTGAAAGCAGAGGATTTAACCCACTGAGCCACCCAGGTGCCCCAATAATGCTTTGATAAACATCTTGATGCAGTCTTTGTTCAGATAATGCTAATTTTTTAAAATGCCAGTTTATACTCATTATCTGTGTGTGAGCACAATTCCATTTCCTTGCACTCTGTTTCATACCAAGCATTTTTTGGTTTGCTTTTTATATTTTAGATCTAAAAGTATTAGTAAAAAGTAAATACATACTTTGCCATTTTGCTTCAAATTTGTAATGGATACTTTTTAAAATGCCAGGTGATAAGTTTTTTTTTTTAAAAGGATCTTATTTTAGGTTACTTGTTTATTAGTGAAGAAAGGAAATTATCGTTCTCATATATTATCAATGCATTGATTAGGGAAATGTGAGTTTGCCATCCAGACTTTATTCACATCCATAGAAGGAAAATCATGAAACCTTTATGAGTAAGGAAGGCACCTACGGCCCGATGAAGAGTAAGGTTGTGATAATAGGGTGAAGGACACCGAAGTTAGAGAAATAAACAGAACATAACAGCAAGATGGGGATAGTTATATTAGCGTGTATCCTATACTTTTGGGATTTCAGTTAGTGATAACAGAATTGACCTCTTTTCACTGAAAATTTTCAGCTGAATTTGAAGGATATTTTCTATGGAAACCCAGTTCTGACTTTGTAATACGGATCTGTGGAAACATGTCTTTTATTTTGGAAACTTTTTCTTAGAGCTTGTTTTCCTGGATTGAATGAATTTCTGTAGGTAGTATGGAGAACATAACTTGAAATAAATCTTTTTTTTCTATTTTCCTCATAGTGCTCATTTAGTTTATATGCATAAAATGAAGGAAGATATGACCATTTTATTCCTTAGTTTTATTTTTGATGCCACTTTCTGACTACATGACACAGTAAGTAATAGCATGCAGGGAGTGATACTTAGACAATAAGACCAAGTAAAATTTCAAGTAGGAATGAAAGAATTAAGAATGATATTAGCTTCTAAAGATAACATACTAATGCTTACAGTCTTCTTTCTTCTTAATCCATTGCAGTGTGGTTTGTAATTCATCACTGCACTGTAATTTAAAATTGTCATTGGCTTTTTTACCCCTCTAAATCCTTATCATTCTGTACTTCACATAGTGTTGTTGCCCTTTGACTTCCATAATGTACTTTCTTGGTAGTTTTTACCTTTCTCAGTGTGTGCCTGGTCCTTCCACTGATTCAGATCCGTTCTTTCCCCCCACTTTTTCTATCTGAGAATTGTTACTTCCTATCAGTTTTCTTGTTCTTTCTTAATGCCTGTATTCACGGTTGTTTGTCATATTGTTTCCTCAGACTCACTAAATCCAAGCTTGCCTTGTTTTACTTTTAGTTTGGCCATCAGTCCCAAGAGTAGGTATTTTGGCATTACTTTAGTTCTTCCTTTTCAGAGTTCTTATAACCAAGCTATTACCACATATTTCTGGTATCCATACGTTCTTCTCTAGTTCTTCTGGTATAATGTTTAGTGTTGTAATTTGTTTTAGATTTGGCACCAGTATTTAATGAACCTTTATTTCTTAAAATAGATGGATTTTATGCATATAATTTTTTCTTGTGAAGCATGAAGGCAAAGTGAATGCCTTGGATTGGAGTCTTACTCAGTTTTGTATTTCTAGCAAAGTTGCCCGGCACAAAAAAGGTGTTGAAGAAATGTCTTTTGGAAAAAATAAAAAAAAGTCTTTTGTCCAAAGACTTAAGGAAGAGCTTTCTTAGTTCTGAGTTCTGTAACAGGAGAGAATCCATTTGAATGGTAGCCATTTTTTTAAAACTCTTTTTGCTATAGAAGACAGTACTGCTAGCATTCCTATTTGTTAATATTATTAAATAAATATTAATGGTTCTTTTTACACAATTGTTTCAATGTATATTTTTCCTCCTTTTAGGGTTTGGAAGGAAAGATGTCGTAGAACACTTACTACAGATGGGTGCTAACGTCCATGCTCGTGATGATGGAGGTCTCATTCCACTTCATAATGCCTGTTCTTTCGGCCATGCTGAGGTTGTAAGTCTGTTACTGTGCCAAGGAGCTGATCCAAATGCCCGGGATAACTGGAACTATACCCCTCTGCATGAAGCTGCTATCAAAGGGAAAATCGACGTATGTATTGGTAAGTATTATTTGATGATATCTAAGTTGTTAGATCAACCTGACAGGTATAACATTTTAAATAAAGGTTTACCATTTTTTCTTTCCTTTTCTTTTTATTTTGGTGGAAATCATGTTCTCTCAGAATAAGAAGGCTTTATTACTTCTTACTCTTAGAAGTAATTTTTTTTCCATTAAAAGGGAAATAGGGAGATGGCAATATAAAGTTGGTTAAGAAAAGGATTCACAACATTAACTCTCCACATGCAAGTCAGATGCTAACTGATGTGGAACTAAATTTTGATGGATTACTATTACAAATTTAGTTAGTTTACAGTCTCTTTAAAAGACTGCAATTTTCCATCCTAGCATCAAATGAGTGCCATTATAAAATACAAGTTCTTACTGAATTAGATGACATATTTGGATGCTTTAGGTTGATTCAAGGAAAGTCATCAGCACTAAGGCAAAATCTTTTTGTTTATGTTGCTAAAAGTGAATACTTGTTATTAGCACTGGGAAGCATTCAGTGAGTGGCTCAAATACAGTGGTACAAAGCTTAACAGGTTCAACATGTGCCATAATCTAGAAAAAAAGCAATTTCAAGTAAAATTGACCTTTTTAACCATTTTAAATTTCAAGATGATATGAAATTGTATTTAGTCAACATTTCTTTGTCTTTTGTATTTATCTAAATTGTATGTGTGTGTGTGTGTGTGTGTGTGTGTGTGAATCTAATGTTTTGCTTTACTGTATACCATTCATTTTGAAATCTAAAACAAGCTTCCAGAAGACCAGCATAGTTTCTTTTGAGTGTATTTATTTCTTGACCTTCAAGATGGTGGATATTTGTTTAGTCCATGGCAGGTTGATTTGCATAGTTGTTGTCTTCTGGGATGACATCCATTTCAAGTTTAGTCTTTCATGTTCATCTTTATCATAAAACTCAAATATATAAGTCATTTTTAAAGATGTATGGTGGTATAGTTATTAAGATTTTTCTCTTCTAAATATTATTCTTATTCTAGTCTCCGGTATATTTTTTATTTTCCCTCAAATTACTGCAGTGCTTGACGTACAACTTCTTTATCACATTCTCTGTCATTATCTTTTGTCACTTCCACATCTGTTGACATGAGCCCTTGGATACCCTGGTCCTTTTTGATCTTTGAGATCTTTCATTTTCATTTTATTCTCCCATTTCCTCCTAAGTCTTTCACTGACCACATCCTGGACTACATCATTACCTAAAACTACCCTGAAAAGCTTGAACTTTTAAGTATCCTCTCTGACCACAAAACCTCTTTAGTTGTGGTAAGTTACCTTGTGATGATTAGTATTTGAACTTGATATGTATTCTTACCTAATCTAGAGTTATAACTTCCCTATCTTCATTCCTTCTTGCTTTCTTTGTGAAGTATCTTGGATTCTTTTGTCATTAGTCACAGAATTTTATATAGTTTTCACCTTCTTGAATTATTACCACTTCTAGGCTTCAGTGTTCTATTTTCTTACCTGTACCCCTCTGAATTTTCCATTCTATCAGTGCTTTTAATATCTTACTGAAATTAATATTCTTTCCTCTTCCTCCTAATCCCCCTCCCAACAGTACATAATGAAAATGCTTCTTTTATCTAGGATCTGTTGAAATGAAAGACTACATGTAGGACGTGAATTTTTAGAGAATGGATCTCCATAGTCTCCCAGCCCCATGATCCGTAGCGTAATTTGGCACATATTGTTTTCCTTCTGTTTAACTTCCTGTGTCTTATAAAAGTTGAGGAAAGGGAAAGGGCACTTCAAATTATAATCAAAATATAATTGAGGATACAGCTGCTATTAAAATAGTTATTATGGGAAACAAGATTGGTTGTAGACCCTTTTGTACATTTAATTAGCTTTCAGGAGCCTGTTAGGAAACCAAATATATCAAAACCTCCTATAGTTTATATATCATACCTTCTGAATTTGAGTATAGTTAAGGGATTTTAAAATGTGCTATAGGCAGATTTCCACTTTGGGACAACTGATTGAAAGCTTGAGTGTGATGGTTTGGAGAGATTAGTGTGCAGAATTAATTTTTAAAAGGTTTTTGCCTAGATGATGAAATGCTGGCCTGATTTTTTTCATATTAACCATATCTCTATATGTGAGGTAGAATAGAGAATACTTTTGATTTTATAAAGTTAGAGCCAAGACACATTATCACTGGCTTAAGGGAAGCAGCAGGATGGTTGCTTCAAAGCACATGTTTTGGAACTATATGGTGACCTGACCAGTTACCGGCTGTATATGAAACTAGGGGCCACTTAACTACCCTGTTTCGTTATATGTGAAACAGGAATGCTTGGATTCTTAGGAGGATTACCTGATGACAAATGTAAAGTTCTTAGAGTACTTGATATGGTGAATGTTAAATAATAAATATTGGTTGCTCTGTCGTATCTTTCATATCTTGGCTATTGTAAATAATGCTGCAGTAAATACAGGGTGCACATATCTTTTTGAAGTAGCGTTTTCATTTTCTTTGGGTAAATACCCAATGGTAGAGCTATAGAATCATGTGCTATTTCTATTTTTAAATTTTTTAAAAGATTTATTTATTTGAGGGAGAGCAAGTGCAAGCAGGGGAAGGGGCAGAGGGAGAGAAAGAGAGGGGGAAAGAGAGAGCGCAGGAGACTCCCTACTGAGCACAGAGCCCAACATGGGGCTCAATCTTATACCCCGAGACCACAACCTAAGCCAAAATCAAGAGCTGGACGTTTACAACTGAGTCACCCAGGTGCCCCTTTATTTTTAATTTCTTGAGGAACCCCCATACTGATTTCCATAGTAGCTGCACCAATTTACATTGCCACCAACACAGCCCGAGGGTTCCTTTTTTCCACATCCTCACCAACACTTATTATTTTCTGTCTTTTTAGGTCTAGCCATTCTGACAGGTATAATAGCAGTTATTAATTGCTATTATTATTGCTAAGATCTCACCCTGAATTCTGACTGCTATGTAATGTAGATTTCCTGGTTTCTTCTCTTTGCCCTTTATTGAGTTTTTTTTTTTAAAGGCCAATTTAAAAGTCTGTCCCAACAAAGCAAATAAATGAAAACAAACAGACTCATAAATATAGGAGTAAACTAGTGGTTGCCAGAGGGGAAGGCCGTGGTGGTGGGAGGGGTATGGGCTAAACACATGAAGCGGGTTAAGAGGTATAGATTTCCAGTTAAAAAAACAAAAACCCTTGGGGCGCCTGGGTGGCTCAGTGGATTAAGTCTCTGCTTTCAGTTCAGGTCATGATCTCAGGGTCCTGGGATCGAGCCCTGCATTGGGCTCTCTGCTCAGCGGGGGAGCTTGCTTCCTCCTCTCTCTCTCTCTCTCTCTCTCTCTCTCTGCCTGCCTCTCTGCCTGCCTCTCTGCCTACTTGTGATCCCTGTCTGTCAAATAAATAAATAAAATCTTGAAAAAAAATAAATACAACAAAAAACAAAAAAGAAACAAAAAGTCTATCCCTTGTGTTTCTTAGATGCTATTTAGCTACCATAATAAAGAACAAAATACAGTCTGAGATTATTTTAAAAAATCAGTTAAATGTTTGTATAATTAAACCAACTACTTAAGTCAGAGGTCATGGTTAATTATATTAATGCTGATGATATAATTTTTATATTTAACAAATCTAATTTACTTTAGAAATTAACATTTTTTTCTACCTTTAGAACTTATTCATTTCTCCCTGTTTCTCCCTACTCCCAGATATAAAGTCACCAAAAATTAAAATAAATGACATCTTTTCTGAATATATGTCATGGGATTTTTTTGAGACTATCCAAGTGTTAGTGCTTTGAAATTCCATTTAAAAAGCCAAGTCGTAGACATATCTTTCACAAAGTTAATTGAAATAAAGTGTGGGAGTCATAATAGACATTTGTCTTTTTTTTTTTTTTAATTTTGGCTAGCTAGTATCCAGCTGCTTTTCTGATTTTGGAGATTTAAAACAATGAGTGATCATTCTATGGAGAAATACAGAAGCTTATGGAGTCAGACCTTTCTTCTTTCTATCTATCCTAGCAGACAGGGATGGCCTTGTTTTGGTCAATCAGACAACCCCTTCTGTACTGTTGAATTTTGAGTACAAAGCCTTAGAAATATTAAGGAATTCATTCACTGTAGCAGTTTTGTTTCCTGCAGTGTTAGTAGTGGCCCCGCTCCATTAAGGTAGACAGAATTGGTTTCTGTCATTTCCAATGAATGTAACTGCTACAGAGATCTTGAGAAGGTAGCTAGGTGGAAGTTCCAGTATGGGGCCTCTAAGATAATGAAGAAATCTCTTAAATCTTTATATAATTTCCATGATCTACACTATTTACATTTATACCACACTCTCATCTCTTCTTCTTATACTCTGTGATTCTCAAGGGAGAAGGGGACAGAGCTTGTTCCCTTTGGAGACTTCTGGGTTCCTCACCAGCATGGGACAGTGTGCTGACTTCATAGCAAACGATTTCAGTGATAATGGAGGTGTGTGGTTTTGTAACACCTGTGGGATTCTCACTGATTGGAATATCCAGCATTTAGATCTGAAAGCCCAGTAAACCAAGTGAAAAAGTGAAAAATTCTCAAAGAGGGGAAGATTGAATAATCAGAATATACCCAGAATTGCTGTAGGGGTCGGATAAGTACCTGAATAAAAAAATAAAACTAAAAAGTTTCTCCCCTTGGGGAAATGAAAGCATAATGTGGAAGAAGCTTCCTGAGGCCAAACCAATATTTTTCTAAAGTAAAAAATTTAATAGGTGAATTAAAGAAAAACCACATTAGTAGCCTAAAGATCACATGAGAAATAACCCCCAATACAGAGCAAAATGTTAGCATCATGAAGTCATAAAGAGAAAGGTAAATAGATGCAGGAAGTCAATATTATTTTGAATACCTAATGTGGTAGGAGTTTCAGGAGGGAAAAAGAAAGAAGAAAGAAAAAAGTAACTGATAGAAGATAGCATTAGTAAACAAATGATAAGCTGGAAACACCCAAGTCTTGAGATTGAAGAGGCTCACAGAATTCCATGCTGTACTGATGAGAAAAGACACACTGGGGAAGACAGATGTGTATATACTGAAGTTTTCCAGGCAGAAAGAATAAGTTGCCCTATAAAGGGGGTGGGGGTTGGAATTAAGCAAAGGACTTTCCATTTACAACACTTAAAGTTTGAAGTCAGTGGAATACCTTCTAAAGACTATTGGAAGAAAAAAAAACAGAAATTCTCTTGATAAAGAGGAGTTCTTCAGCTTTTTGGGAGTATGAGAGGCTGAATAGAGCAAGTGACATTATTTTAAACAAAGCTCCTGTCACTTGCTTTTTCTCTCTCTCAGTACTTTCAAATAATGCTTGACTTCATTTGTCTTACATGCAAAGACTAAGAGGATCCTTACTATATAAATATATCTTACTTGGAAACCTCAGATTCAAACTGCTACTTAAAGTCTAACAGTTAGCACTTTAAAACATTTTTCAGGCTCAGTGGCATTATATTATACTGCTTGGAGTCAAAAAGATGTGGTGGGTCTTTAAGCAAGTTCCTTATTCTCTTTTAGTATTAAAGTGACAGTAAGAACTGTACTTCATATAGTTGTTAAGGGGATTACATGTGAGGATGCAAATAAAGTACCTTTGTGTAATATCTATGCCTTATATGCTCAGTAATTGGTAACTGCTCTCATGTTAGTAAAAAAATAACATGATCAGAAATAATATTCCTACTGTATATATATGTATATAATATTGATTCAGACATTTTTATATTTATTGAAAATGCAGGAGAAAATAGAGCTGTGATGATATTTTTTAAGAAGTCTTTAAGCAAATTGGTTTATTAGGAGAGATTAGGTCAGCTATACATACAGAGTATCACTTAATACCATAATTAAAGTTAACTATTGAAATTAATTCATAAAAATTCTCATTTTTTTCTTATCCCAATTTAAAATTTCAATTAATTATTTAATATGTAATAGGATTTCTGTCCCCCCCCCCATTATTTACCATTTGGAGAGTCTTCGTTATATAATTGTATCTTATCTGTTCTTTTTCTTTGTCATAGAAAAGGGCATGCCATAGTTGGTGAGTATTCAACTGCATAAAACTTAAGTTCAGGGACGCCTGGGTGGCTCAGTTGGTTAAGCGTCTCGTCTGCCTTTGGCTCAGGTCATGATCCCAGTGTCCTGGCATCGAGTCCCACATCGGGCTCCTTGCTTGGCAGGGAGCCTGCTTCTCCCTCTGCCTCTGCCTGCCACTCTGTCTGCCTGTGCTCGCTCACTCTCTCCCCCTCTCTCTCTGACAAATAAATAAATAAGATCTTTAAAAAAAAACAAAAACTTAAGTTCATATCCTGGAAAAAAATTAAACCAGACATTTTGTACATTATACAGTTTATGTAATTTTTATATAAACATACACACATATGTGTGTGTGTGTGTATGTGTGAAATTAGGTGATTAATCACGCAGCTGATCACTTGTTATTGTGGCCTGATTAAAAAGGAGTTACCAGCAATAGGAAAGATTTTGCTCCTAGTGTCAAGAAGACTATTGTGGTCTGCTGCAAGGAACAATAAAATAGCAATCTGGGGACCTGGTGACTACTCTTGGATCTCTCATTAGTAGGCACTTTGACTTGGGACAGATTATGGGGCAGATTACTCTCTGTACTTTAATTACTTTGTTTATCAAATGGAAATAATGGAACTATTCTATTTATTTTTTACCTTGCTATTATGTTATAGAAGTAGTAGGGGATGGAGGAGGGTCATGTGTGTTATAGTTGTGCTTTTAAAACTTGTCGCTGTAAGAAGGGACATACTATATGTATTAGGCAAAAATAATAGCCCAAAAATGTCCACATCTCAATTCCTGGAACCTTAGGAATATTTTATTTTATGTGCAAACAGAAATTAAGGGTACATAGATGGAATTATGGATGCCAGTCAGCTAACCCAGAGATGGAGAGATTATTCCAGGTTATCTTGGTGGGCCCCAAGTACCACAAGGTTTCTTAAAATTGGAGAAGAGAAGGAAGTCAGTAATGCATTGTAAGAAGGATTCAACCAGCCGTTACTTGCTTTGAATATGGGGAATGGAGCCATGAGCCTAGGAATGCAGGGGCCTTTAGAAGATTGAAAAAAGCAGAGAAATGGATTCTCTTTGAGAGTTTCCAGTATGGAATGCAGCCCTGCTAACACCTTGATTTTAGCCTACTGAGACACATAGGTGTTCAACTTTGAACCTTTAGAACTAAAATAACAAATTTGTGTTGCTGTTTTAAACCATTGGACTTGTGATAATTTATTATAACAGTAATAGAAAGTACTTTTTCAAAGTTTATTAAGATTTGGCATTTTCTAAAGAGAATAGTAGAATGTTTCTTGATAAAATTAAACTGCTTTCTTGGTAGTACTTAAAGTTTTGGCCACTTAGGGTAAGTAACAATGTTGGTTGTATGTATTCTTAAAATAAATTCTTAAAATAACTATAAGGTGGATTAATAAATATGTAGTGGATTCATATTTGTACTTAAATTATTGTTTGGAGGTATTTCAAGATTTGGGTTAAATAATGTGACTGACAGCATTTTAAAACAAAAGAGATTTTGTATTAAATTCAGCATGAAGAGCCCTTGTCCTTATACAGACAGGTATTCACATGGAACATTTTCTTTGTCATCATTGTCATCGAGTGCTACATAATAAAAATTTGAAAAACAGTGTATAACTTGACAGCCAAATTGTTTCTTATATTTAAAAATGGAAATTTTATTGCCTTCAGTGTGTGGTGCTATTGAATATTTAGATTGAATTGAAGACTAATGAGAACGTGGAGATTTCATTCTTGTCTACCTCTAAACCACTGAGGGCAGATCTTCATTTTCTGCACTTATGGTCCATGTGTTTCTTTTTTTTTTTTTTTTTAAAGATTTTATTTATTTATTTGTCAGAGAGAGGGAGAGAGAGCGAGCGAGCACAGGCAGACAGAGTGGCAGGCAGAGGCAGAGGGAGAAGCAGGCTCCCCGCCGAGCAAGGAGCCCGATGTGGGACTCGATCCAAGGACACTGGGATCATGACCTGAGCCGAAGGCAGCCGCTTAACCAACTGAGCCACCCAGGCGTCCCATGTCCATGTGTTTCTAAAATGAGTCAAGTAATCATTGTAAAGGTTCACTGTATGAAGTGCTTTGAGACCATTCAAACTCTAATGAGCAGTTTGATATTTTTAGTTTATTTGGTGATCCAGAAAGCAAAGGAAAGGTAATGTTGAATTCTCATAATTTCATTTCACGTTCCAGTAGGAAGATGTGAGGATGTGAGGGAATAGGTTAATGGGGATGGAGAAAAGATGACAAGAATCAGTAGTCATTGGTATTATTGTCATGGAGAACTGAATGCCAGGGCAAACTTTTAACTGGTATGGAAATGGGGATTTGTCCTGTTAATGTTTGTTGATAGCTTGATTTGTGTGCTGTAGTTTGCTTTAGCTTTCCTTGAGAAAAGGAAATTTTGTAATTTAGTAGGGGAACCCTTAAATGTTAACTCTGGAAGGAAATGTTTAGTCACTAAATTGCTGGTTATGGCCAGCCACATGGCACTGGCTCTTCTGAGTTTACCTTCCCTTTTGAGTTATTTTATTTCATTTATTGGTCCTTGAGTATCAGTTATAATAAGAGGTTTTATGTCAGAAAACCCATTTCTTACCATAAAAATACCAAGATTTGTCATATAACTAAAAATATAGGTATATACCTTGATAAACATTAGAATATAAAACCAGACTCCTAATATAAAGCTGTATTATAAATATTCCTTTGGGGTCATTTTTCTACATGTACACAATTGAATTAGGCCTTTCCAATGGTGAGTGCAGTGACTGTATCTACACTACTTTATTTTCCTGATAAATCTCCCACAGGCAAACATAGGCATTCTTTATTGCCCCAAGAACTTTTTAAGTTCAAAATTAATTTTCTATTTTTGGGGGGGTATTTTTATTGAGGATTATGATTTTCTGATGTTATGCTAATAGAATCTCTTGAAATTATAAGACTATTTTGCCCCCACTGAAAACGTCTACTAATAATGCTTTATTGTTAAAAATTGCAGAGGAACTTATCTTTGCTGATGTTGGATGCGTTGGAGACATGCGGATTGGTTTCACCCATTTTTGGATTCGGGAGGCTTGCTTTCTGCCTCCTGAATCAGTAAGTTGTATCTTATTTACCCCTCCATTGGTTGCAGTGCAGTTAGTTGGTTACCGTTAGTCAGTGGTGATTGCTAAGACTGTGTGGGACTTATGATAGAGACATAAGTGTGTTTGTTATCTGAGTAGGAGGCTTTTAGCTCTTAACTTCTTATAAGCTGACACTGGCTAGGATGGTCTAGGAGTCCATCATTGTATACCGTAGAACCTCAAGACTAAATAATACAAAATATTCACAAAATTATAAAGTATTTATTAAAGAGAAAGTGCATGTTCTCATCTCTTTCTAATACAACTGAATCTATAAATCCTCGCATAATGGGTTGATAAAACTTTTACATTGGTGCCTCAAGAAAGCTGTAGTGGGTTGTCTTTGCTAAATTGTTGAAGTAAACCACAGATCTTAAAAATCATTGCTTTATTATATTTGACTCTTTGAAACTCTTTATATAACAAGAAGCATCTATTATATATTTTTCTCTTTTTATTTTGAAATAATTGTAGATTCAGAGGAAGTCACAAGAATAGAACAAGAAGATCCCATGTATCTTTCACTTAGTTTTTCTCATTGGTTACACCTTATGAACTTAAAGTATAATACCAAACACAGGAAACCAGGATTGGTACATTGGGTGTATAGTTCTGTGCCATTTTATTACATTTGGAAGTTCATGTAACCACTGCAATCAAAATATGGAACTATTATCACAAAGATACCTCTCATTCTTTATAGTATACTTTTATGTGGTTGACTCCCCAAAACCCATCCTTAACCCCTACCAACCACCAATCTGTTTTCTGTCTGTATGATTTTGTCATTTTGAGAATGCTAGAATCATACATATATACAGTATGTGATTTTTTGGGACATTGGCTCTTTTTTCCACTCTGCAAAATGCCTTTCAGTTTTTTTTTTTTTTTTAAGTTGCTGACTCATATTTCCTGGTGTTGATATACCATGATTTAGCCATTCACCAATTGAGAGACATTTTGGTTGTTTCCAGTTTCTGACTATTATAGATAACTCTTCTACGAACATTTGTGTGCAAGTTTTTCAGTGAATATGAGTATTCATTTCTCTGAGATACATGCTTTGGAGTGTGATTGCTGTGTCACATGTTAAGAGGGAAACAAACTGAGGCTTTCAGAGGGGAGGAGAGGGGATGGGTTAGCCCAGTGATGGGTATTAAGGAGGGCACATCTTGCAAGGAGCACTGTGTGTTATATGCAAACCATGAATCATGGAATGTTACATCAAAAACTAATGAAGTATTGTATGGTGACTAACATTACATAACTTAAAAAAAGACAGAAAAAGTATGTTTAGTTTTCTAAAGAAACTGTCATCATATTTTCCAGAGTGTTATATCATTTTCCATTCCTACTGCAGTATATGAGAGATCTAATTTCTCTGCATCTTTGCCAGCATTTGGTATTGTAACTTTGTTTTGTTTTAGCTGTTCTAGTAGGTGTGTAGGGATACCCCAGGATGATTTTAATTTGTACTTCCAGAATGGCTAGTGATATTGAATGTCTTTTTGCATGCTTATTTACGATCTGTATATCCTTTGGTATAAGATGTCTCTTCGTGTCTTTTGCCCCTTTTCTAGATTCTCTGTTATCTGGGAAACACTTACTTTCAAATAACAGAATACCTTACCATTAACCGCTTGAATAACAAGTACTTATTAACCCATTTCATAGAAACTCTATATGAGGTTACAGGGTTGACTCAAGAGTTTCAGCAATAAGTAGAGGGGTAGGCCAACATGTTAGCTTTTTCCTCTTGGTTTCAGGGTGATTGTAGCAGTTCCAAGAATCATATTTTCACATCAATACCCAAAACAGGAAAGAAGGGGGTTACGAAAGGAGGCTCTTTTCTTCTTAGAATTTTTTTTTTTTTTTTTAAGAGGGAAAATCTTTTCCAGAGGACTTTTTCTTAAGAATCCATTTTCAGGGGTGCCTGGGTGGTTCAATCAGTTGAGCATCCAACTCTTAATTTTGGCTGAAGTAATCATCCCAGTCAGGGTTATGAGATTGAGCCAGGTCGGACTCTGCACTCATCTGGGGAGTCTGCTTCTCTCCCTCTCCCTCTGTCCATGACCTCCCCTCCCCGCACCCCTGCCACTGCTCCTAGGCTCTCTCTCTTTGTCAAACAAATAAATAAATCTTTGAAGAAGAAAAAAAAAAAAGAATCCATTTTTCAGAAGTAAGTTACATGTTCAGCCCTTGATTAGTCACTGGCAAATGGGAATGGGATTATCAGAAATAGGACCAATCACAATTTATCACCTAGGTCTGGACACCTTGCTTCCCAAATAAAATTGGATCCTCTTCAGTAGGAAGAAGAGGGTATAAGTTTAGGTGGATGGTCAACTGTCTTTGCGCAGGAGGCTAAGACAAGATAGAAGGTTCAGCAAGATCAGACCGTATTGAAGTTGTGTAAGGACATAGAGGCGGAGAGAGCACATTTGGGGGAACCAAAGATTTCATGCAGAGGGTGGAAATTGAGATGAGCTTTGAAGGATGGAGAATTATTTTCATATATTTGAGTGAGGCGAATGGAATAAAGGTTAGGAGAACTGAGAAGATGTTATCTTTTTTTTTTTTTTTTTTTTTAAGATTTTATTATTTGACAGAGAGAGACACAGCGAGAGAGGGAGCACAAGCAAGGGGAGTGGAAGAGGAAGAAGCAGGCTTCCCGCCAAGCAGGGAACCGAATGAGGGGCTCGATTCCAGGACCCTGGTATCATGACCTCAGCTGAAGGCAGACACTTAACAACTGAGCCACCCAGGCGCCTCAAGATGGTATCTTTTTAAAAACAGAGTATAGTACAATTTAACCAGAAAGTAAAGTCTTACAGTAAATTGTAACAAGATAATATTGGAAAGATAAATTAGTTCCATATTGTAGAGCATCAGCCTGGATAGTTTGATTTCAGGTGTTCAGTGAACCATGGAAGATTTTGGAATGAATCCAGTGGTGACATACAATCCAAGGAGGAAATAACTGAATTGAACCTCTCATCATGCTCCCAAATGTGTTATGTCCTTAGAAAAGTTGAAAATTCCACTTTTACTTGGAGAACACCTTACCACTCTTCATCTGAATATTTGTTTCACAAAATCCAAATCAAATAGCACATCATCTGAGAACCTTCTCTATACTTTGACCTTCACCTATGATGAACTAGCCACTAAAGTGGATGTTGACTTTTGTTTTTTTATTAACTGTTTTTTAAATTCTAATATTACAAACACATAGTGCTTACGAGCTACTATACTAACTCATTCAGTCTTCATAATGATCCTATGAAGTAGTATTATTATTTTATACCTTAAGAAACTGAGATACCAGGGGCGCCTGGGTGGCTCAGTGGGTTAAAGCCTCTGCCTTCGGCTCAGGTCATGATTCCAGGGTCCTGGGATCGAGCCCCGCATCATCAGGCTCCCTGCTCAGCGGGGAGCCTGCTTCCTCCTCTCTCTCTGCCTGCCTCTCTGCCTACCTGTGATCTCTCTCTGTCAAATACATAAATAAAATCTTTAACAAAAATTGAGGTACCATTTTAAATTATAAATGACCTGCTTACATATATATCTCAATAAACTGAATTTTCTCTTGAGATATAACTCTTTCTAGAGTCTCTAACTATGTGTACAGAACCTTGTACGTCATAGTAGGCATTTGGTAATAAATATTGAATGAGTGATTGACTAATGTGGATATGAGCCCTGTGGTGACAGTAGGTATGAACAGCCATGACATGATCTATTTCCCTTATGGTTTCCAGTGTTGTCTCAGTTTTTTTTAGGAAAACATTCAAATTAGAACACTTAGATTTTGACCGTTGAATGTTTTTATTGTGATAACATACTGAATATTTTTTGGTCTGTGAAGGCTTATATAGCAATAATGTTGGATATCTGTTCTTATTTTATTGCTTTCAAACATTTACATTTATTATTATTTGTGCCTATTTTGTTCCAGGTACTTTCTAGGCATTTAGATTTATACATTGGTAAATAAAACAGGATTTTAAAATGTTTATAGCATCAAAATAGATGGTGCTATACTTGCTCCAAAAAAATAATGATTTGAAGCTTCATATAAACTGATGGGGTATTTTAAGTAATAAAATTGATGTGAATGCTGAATAGACTCCTCTTATCTCAAATGAGAAAAAGCTCCATGTTACATTTTTGGAAATCAAACAGTTGAGTTTTCCATAAGCTTTATAATTTATCCCAAATGACTTAATTTTATTATTTAATTATCATTAATCTGATATTAAATCTTATGGCTAAAATTTTCTGATTAAGAATAGTAATTGAACTCATAGTATTACTTTCCTGTTCTTGTTGAACTCTGTTCATGTGACAAAAAAGTTCTGCAGCCAGTGATTTGAATGTTTGGAAGCCATCACACCTGTATTAAAGGAGGCATAATCTATTTTGTGTTGAGTAGATTTGATTGGAGAAGTAGGAAACTGGAAGCAGGATAGGAATTCTGGATCCTGGGTGGTGATAGGATCAGCTAAATTAAAAGGTCTGGTATCATTTACATTTCAGAGGACCCTTGTAAAGGGTCAGACAAATGTATGAAGTTATAACAATATAAAATTATCAGAGTGCATATCAAATTGTTGAGTCAGAAACTCAACCAACGCAGGAAAACCCAGAATTGAGAACCAGGCCAGTTCTGGGGACTTGAGCAGCACAGGTCTATGAACCTTCACTCTAGAATCCTCCACTCATGTTGATGTGTCTTGGCTTCAAGTTCACTCCGGTTTTTAAACCTGAGATAGAAAGAATCTGATACCCCAACTTGAGTCAAATGTTGACTCTTAATCAATCATCTTTGGTACCGGAGAAGTTTCCTAGTATGGACATGGCTCTTTGGGCCTCACCACTTCGACTGGGTGCCATTCCTGGAGAGGTACTGAGTGGGGAGGTGCAGAGGGCGTGGTGAGTCAGGGAGAGGAGGAGGTAAACATGGTTGGGTTTTGAATTTGGATCCCTTCAAATATTGAATAATGGTTACCATTCTTTGAGCCATCTTATTATGCCTTTAAAGGATACCTTAATACTGTTTCTGGGAGGAAAAAACCCCTAATATTCTTATAATATCTTTCAACAGCTGACTCTAAACTTTTTTCTTAAACTTCTGATTTTAGTGTGTGTGCATGTGCTGCTGCCCAGTGTATCTCTTCTCTCGCAACATGCTCCATTGTCCCATTGGACTTTTTAAAATCAAATACATGTTAAATGTTACAATTATTAAGAATTTTAAGATGGTGACAGCAAAGAATTAAACCAAGCGTGGAGCCCTGTGCAGCTGCACAGGTTATATGCCCTGATCAGATCACATCATTGGCCTGATTAAAATGCTCCACAAAGAATTCTCATTACACTTAAATGACATCTTAGTTCCTTATCAGGGCCCTACTTGATCTAGGTCAGACTCCCACTGTCTCTGAAATACGTCAAAGTTGCTTCTTTATCACAGTATGTATACTCGTTCCTTTTGCCTGGAACACTTTTTCCCCAGATTTTCACACACAATGTTAATTCCTTGTATTTTTTCTGATGACACCATCATGATTTCTTGCCCTTCCCTGCTTGTCTGGTTCTCTAACTGTGTTTCATTTTACCAACCATGTTTCATTTTACGTAACAGCACCTATTACCTGAAATTATATATTTGTTTAATCATATATTTGTTCGTCATCTCTGTGTACTCTTCCCTACTCTGTGCCTGATAGAAACACAGGAACCTTGTCTACCTTATTTTGCACTATTTCCAAGTGTTACACACTTCTGTGCCTACTCTGTAACATGCCTGCTCTGTGCCAGAACTTCTTTGTGGTCTTTTTTTTTTCTTTAAGATTTTATTTATCTATTTGAGAGAGAGAGAGAGAGAGAGACATGAGAGGGGAGAGGATCAGAGGGAGAAGCAGATTCCCTGCTGAGCTGGGAGCCAGATGTGGGACTTGATCCTGGGACTCCGGGATCATGACCTGAGCCAAAGGCAGTCGCTTAACCAACTGAGGCACCCAGATGCCCCTGTTGTGGTCTTATTTTGCATAGTGTTGAGCATCTTTCGTGTGCCCTTTGGCCATTTATATGGTTTTGGAGAAAAGTCCTTTGTTTATGTCCTTTGTTTATTTTTAATTGGATTGTCTTTATTATTGAATTGTGAGAGTTTTTTATGTATCTAGATACCAGTTCCGTACCAGAAAGATGATTTGCAAATATTTTCCCTCTTCTGTGCTGTCTTTCCACTTTCTTGATAATGTACTTTAAAGTGGAGAAGGTTTTAATTTTGATGAACATTAAAAAGTCTACTTTTTTTCTTTCGTTGTTTGTGCTCTGGTTTCATATTCTTTGCCAAATCCTAGGTTATGAAGATTTAACTTGTGCTTTCTTCTAAACCTATGGACTATTTCTTCTGTGATTTATAGTTTTAATTCTTTTTTTAGGTCTCTGATCATATGGAGCTAATATTTGTATATGGTGTGAGATAAGAGTCCAACTTCATTCTTTGGCACGTGGGTATCTAGTTTTCCCATTTGACTCCTAATATTTCTTTACAATCCTTCTTTGTTCTGTAAACTTGGTAGTAATGTACTTCTTTCATGTGTGATTCTGATTATTTGAGTCTTTCTTTTTCTTTCTGAGTCCGTTTAGCTAAAAGCTTGGCAGTCGATATTACTGTGCTCATCAGTGGTTCCTTTTTGTTGTTGTATCGTGTTCCAGCATGGATGTAGTACAGTTGGCGCACGTTTGGGTGGTGTCCAGTCTGTGGCTGTTACAGAGAGGACTGTTGTGGACGCAGGTGTATAGGTCTTGGTGTGAACATACTGTTTCAGTTCTCTTGGGTAGATGCCTATGAGCGGGATTGCTAGGTGGAATGGTATGTGTCATAAAAAGCGGGATTGCTTTTTATGCTCATTGCTATGAGCGGGATTGCTAGGTGGAATGGTATGTGTCATAAAAAGCTGAATTTCCCTGTTGGCTGAATATGTTGAGCGTATTTTCATATACTTATTGGTCATTTGTGTATATTCTTTTTTGAGGTCTCAGCTCAGATCTTTTTTCTTTTTTTTTTTTTGGTATTCTTATTATTGAGTTGTAAGAATTTTTTTTGTGTTATGGATATAGGTCTTATGGTGTGTGTACTGTGAATGCTTTCTCCTAGTCTTTGCCTTACCTTTCATTTTCTTAATGGTGTTTTTGGACAAGCAAAGGCTTTTAATTTTGGTGAAGTCCAATTAGTTAAAATAGAATAGTATTTGGTGTCTCAACAACATTGGAATAATAAGGTAAGATTTCTATTAGACAATTATTCTTAGGCTAAAAACAGTTTATGGTGAAATAT
Source organism: Mellivora capensis (assembly GCA_004024625.1). Lineage (NCBI taxonomy): Eukaryota > Metazoa > Chordata > Mammalia > Carnivora > Mustelidae > Mellivora > Mellivora capensis. The sequence goes on along the minus strand of PISX010020866.1, from coordinate 3,102 downwards.
TATAATTTTAACTACATTACACAAATACAGGAAAGCAGTTGGGTTTAAGGGTTTTTTCTTGAATTGTATTATAACAATTTGTTTAGGATACATTTTTAAAAATCAAAATGAAAGAATAAGCCACTCCATAGTGAAAACAATATATAGGTCAATTTTAAGATTTAAGAGTAAAAGTCAGGTGGACCTTGTTTAAATTAGAAAATAATTATCTAAAATGTGCATGCTTATTTTTATGATAACATTGTTTGCCCCTGCCACTTGGAAGTATATTTTAGAATTTAGGGAAATTGGTTATGTTTAATAGCTTATTGCCTGAAATCTTTCCATAAAGGAAGGCTCAACAATTCCTTACAATTGAACATTTTTTTGTTTATGCTTTCCCTCTGCTTTTTTGAGATCAGAGGACACATAGATGTCCTTTGAGCTGTTTCTTCATGTTATTGGCTTGGGTAGAATTTGCATAGTTTTCCATATTTCCACAATATCAACAGAAAATATGAGCAGTTTAAATATCCAACACTGGTCTTTTTAGTCTGGTGTAGGCTAAACCTCCAGTTCTTGTTGGCATCTAGAAGCAAACAGTCCTGTCCACTGAATATATTTACTTTCCTTCTTTATCCCTCCAACAAAATGTGAATGGGAGCAGAATATACAACCTCTGAGCAGAAGTGTGAAGAACCAGAGCATAGTTTTCCTCTCTCTAGCTTGGTTATGTAGGTATCACATTTTAACATAGAGCTCTCTTTAGCCTAGGCTTGGGAGTAGGGAAACTCTCCTGCTATCACTTTCCCAGCTTGTGTGACTAAGAAATGAACTTCTTTTGCTCAGCCTATGAGATTCTGGAGCACTTTGTTACTGCAGCATAACCTAGACTAGCCTGACTAAAAGCACTGCTTATGAAATTGAATTCAAAGTAAAAATAAACAATAAAGAAACGATTATTTAAGAAGAATGACTTGTCTGGATGTCATTATGGAGAGAAATACCTTGGAGCTGTTCCCCAAATACACCAGGGTCATAAACACAGGTATTAAATTAAAATTGCTCTAATCAACATATATTTGCTTTGCAATGCAGCTGTTGGACGAGGGGCCAGTCTCTTAAACTGAATCAGATAAGGTGTGAACTTGAGTATGCTCCAAATACGGTAGTGCCCTGTCATATGTTTCTGTAGTGTGCCACTTAGATCTTACTTGGTTCTTGTTGCTTGATAGATTGTTAGTTCTCTGTGGTAAGGAACCAACAATAATCTTTTTATTCATTCTTGTATTCTTATTGCCTATCCCTGGTACTAATTATTTACTCAAGAAATGTGTGTGGAATGACAAAGCAGTTCATAAGAAGTTGGCATGATTCTATCTGGCCTTTTTACTTTTAAGTCTATATTCTTGGGGATAAGGAAGGCAAGTAATTTTCCACTTCTTGATTAGGTGATATTTTGAAGTGTTTTCATTTTAAAGTTAATGTCCAGCACTCCCACATTTATGTAGAAATACAAAACACGTTTCATGGTCAGGTATAAATTATGTTTAGATTATTTATCATTTGCCAAATCATTACTATGCTTCATTAGGGTAGGTCAGTGAATATTGATTCCAGTCATGCACTGATTCTGGTTATAGTGGATTTGATATAAAGAACGGGCAGTCAACAGTTTTTGTTGCTACTTGTGGATTAAACCTTTGAATTGCTGCTGTCAGGAACTGAGGAATTGAGGTAGGGAGGGAGAAGAAAGAAAAAGGTGATGGTGGCAAATGTAGGACAAATTGCTGTGGATGGATGCTAAATAATAAAGTGCTTTCCCTTGAGGCAGCTAAGAGTACTGAACCAAATTAATTTCACTAATATTTATGTCTTATGCATGAGGCAGATGATTCACATTACCTGCCATTTTATCAGTCAAGAAAAGAAAGCTGTTACTTTCCTACAGTCTGTAGAGCTGATACAAAGTTGCTATAATAGAAATGTTTTCTTGATTGAGAACTGAAAGTTCTCTCTGCTTAGTGGGATTTATTTAAGAATATATTTTAAGCATAAAAATTCATTTCAATCTTTAAGTGTGTCAAATAAATTCTTCTTTGAGTTTAGCTTTTTAGATTATATAATATTTAGCACATTTAAAGTAGTATTCTTTACCTAGCCTTATTTAAAAAGCCTCAAAACAAAATCTTAAGATAATGTATTTATTAAAACTTAAACCAAGTTTTTGTTATTTTAACTCACTCCTAAAGTAATATCCCTCTCATAATGAGGTAACTCCATTTTGCATTATCTGCGATCTAGAAAGAGATAGATATTTTTTTCCTTGTGTGAGCTCTGTTGTGAATGGAGTTTTACTTGATCACTTCCGTGGTTACCTGTCCTTTAATGATGTCAAAATCCCTGGTACTTGGAATGGCATGCATTGGGGATGGGATTGGGAAGAATGGGATCATTGCTGGACTGCCTTGGGTACATTCTTACATCCTGTTATTTTATTTTAATTTATCTTATTTATTTATTTATTTATTTAACCTCCTGCTATTTTAAACATAGTGTCTCAAAATTAACAACTTTCTTGGTTTTGTCTTATTATTTGTTAGTATCATTAGACGTAATAGGTGTTCATTAAAGAAGAGTTAGAAAATATACCCTAACAGCAGTCACACTGTTTTCTGCCCAATATGGTAGCCATTAAATGAAAATAAGCTAAAATTTAACAAATCAAAAATTTAGTTCCTCGGTTGCACTAAGTCACATTTTAAATGCTTAATAACCATATATGACTCTTGGCTGTCATATCAGAGTGTGCAGATTATAGTAATTTCCATTCCTGTAGGAATTTCTGTTGAACAATATTGTTAGATCCAGTGTACCTATATATGTAGTCCTTTTTATAATAAAAATAGGATCATTCCATGCATACCATTTTCTTATTTTTTCACTTTGTGTTGTGAATATATTTCATTATCAATGAACATTTTTATCTTATTTCTAACGGCTGTCAAGAATTATATGGAAATAACCATTATTTTTGTATCACTCACCCATATTAGACCATTTATAATATTTCTGGTTTTTCACTTTTTTTTTTGCCAGTTTTTTTTTTTTTATAAACATATG
>PISX010020865.1:0-35162 GCA_004024625.1 Mellivora capensis | reverse complement strand
CTGGGTGGCTCAGTGGGTTAAGCCTCTGTCTTCAGCTCAGGTCATGATCTCAGGGTCTTGGTATTGAGCCCCACATCGGGCTCTCTGCTCAGCAGGGATCCTTCCCCCTCTCTCTCTGCCTGCCTCTCTACCTACTTGTGATCTCTCTCTCTCTGTCAAATAAATAAATAAAATATTTTTTAAGAAAAAGATAAGTACAAAGTTAAAGTACATTTCGTTAATTTTGACTCATTCTTATAACCTACAAAAATTATAATTAGTGGAGCTTTTGTTTTCAAGTTTATAACTACCCAACCCAGGTTCATGTTAACCACAAATTGAATAAGCAAGTCTTATATTGTTGTCCAAATCATTACTAATATTTTAATAGCATTGGTTGATATCTCAGAATCAACGCTCTTTGGGTTTAATTATTGTAGCCTGTTGAATAGCAGTGCCCAAAAAGGTATGTCCCCATTCTAACCACTAGAATATGTGCACATGACCTTATTTGAAAAAAGGAGTTTTGCAGATATAATTAATTTATAAGGACCTCAAAATGAGACCATCATGGATTATGGGGCGGGAGGCAGTTCTATATTTACTTACGAGTGTCCTTGTAAGAGACACCCAGGGGAGACAGAGAAAAGAGAGGGCCATGTGAAGATGGAGGCAGAGATTACAGTAACACGGCCACAAGTCATGGAATGCATGTAGCCACCAGAAAGCAAAAGAAGGAAGGAAGGAGTCTCCTCTAGAGCCTTCAGAGGGAACACAATCCTCCAGATACCTTTATTTTGGACCTCTGGCTTCCAGAACTGTGAAAGAATCCATCTGTTTTGTCTTAAGCCACCAAGTTTGGGTGATTTGTTACAGTAGTCCTAGGAAATTAATACTATGTTTAACCACTACCTATTGTGCATCTCCTTGTTATGTATATTAATAGCACTTAGATGTTGTGTGAAGAGGGCAACCAAAGGAGCATACAGACCTCAGAGACTCAAGATAGGGAGTCAGGTTAAAGAAGAAAGCTATGAGTGACAAGAGTGTTGACTTGATTTTGTCCAATGAGCGGCCATAGGCTCTTGATTAAAGCTGGGTTTTTTAAAGGTGAAACTAAATAATGGTGGTATCTATGGGTATGAAGGCAGAGAGGGGTTTCTGAAGTCAGGATACCATTAGACATACAATTTCAAGAGTCCAGACATTAGATGAAGGCAGTGTCAGAGGAAAAACCAATGGGATTTCATGTACTAAACAGAGAATTTCAACCAGTTATCAAAATCAAGAGCAGGAAAAAAAACCCTCTGTCCAAACTGAGAACACTCAAGAAAAGCCAGCTTGATATATATATATATATATATATATATATATATACACACACATACACATACACACACACACAATGGAATACTATGCAGCCATCAAAAGAAATGCAATCTTGCTTTTTGCGATGACGTGGATGGAACTAGAGGGTATTATGCTGAGCAAAATAAGTCAATCAGAGAAAGACAATTATCAAATTATCTCCCTGATATGAGGAATTTGAGAGGCAACATGGGGGGTTGGGGGGTAGGGAAGGTAAAAATGAAATAAGATGGGACCGGGAAGGAGACAAACCATAAGAGACTCTTAATCTCACAAAACAAAGTGAGGGTTGCTGGGGGGAGGGCACTATGGAGAGGGTGGTTGAGTTATGGACACTGGGAAGGGTATGTGCTATGGGGAGTGCTGTGAAGTGTGTAAACCTGGCGATTCACAGACCTGTACCCCTGGGACTAACAATACATTATATGTTAATAAAAAATTAAAAATTTAAAGGTTAAAAAAAAGTTTTTTGGAAAGGGATTTGAGAATAGGAGTGTTATTGCAAGTCTGATCCACCCAAGGTAGAAGAAGGTGATCTGATTCTGGGACCACTGTCAAGAGTTCGAAGCATATCCCTAGAAGGAGGAAGGGTGATCCATGCAGCTTCCTCAGAGTCCTAGAAACCAAGTCTCCTCCCTGGCAGCTCCTTTAACTCTTCCCAGTATTCCCACACCAGTGGCACACATAAGAAGCCATGGCAAACACTGGACTCTGCCTTAGGAAATTCTTCTTCCAGAATGCCTCTGCACAGTCTTCTTGGAGCCTTCTCACACAGCACACATGGTTCTCCGTTCTCTTGGCTTCTCACCTTGGCTCCCTCTCTGCTTGCTTCCCAGGGTGGACCTGGTAACAGTGCCCCAGACTCTTGGTACTGACCTAAGACTTTGTGGAGCAAGACCCAGACACCCCCTGTCTGCTCCAAACACTGATGTGTTTCCGAAAAAAAAGACTAAGGCCATGTGACCTGGAGTCCAAAAGGACTTGTTCCCTATCCATCCAATCCAAACCATTTTTTTAAATGTCTTTGTTCTGGTTTTATGCTCATCCAGCAACAAATGATCATGGCATGGACTTTCAAGTGGGTTTTCTCACTGGAAGGAAGTGACCAGAGAAAATAACCATTTATTATCACAGTTATTACATATCTCTTGTTACAAGTAACTCAATTTCCATTCTGGTTTCAGCAGGCCTTAAGTCATTCCCTCAGTATAGTACCTATAATTCCGGAGCCAGGCTGCTTGAGTTTAGTACTGGCACTGCCCTCACCAGCTCGGAGACCTTGGATATTACCACATACTTGCTATGGTACCTCAGGCAAGTACCTCATTTCTCTGAAGCAGTTTTTGTTCCTCCTCTGTTAAGTAGGCATAATAACAGAATTTACCTCATAGGGCTATTGAAAGCATTTAATAGAGGAACATATCAAAAGTACTTAGAGCTATGCCCACACACAGGAAGGGTTATGTTGCCGTTATTATTACTGCCTGGAAATTAATGAAATAAATGTTGAGGCCTGTAAAGCTAGAAGGCAGACCCTATAACCATAAGGACTGAGTTACCCTCAAACACTGACACAACAGCAGACTCAAGCTGAGGAATAAGCCAGCCTCAGAGACTTCCCTTGCCCCCAAGTCTGCATGGTGATGAAGAAGAGACACAAGCCAATGCTAAGTTTTGCCCTTCAAGGTCAAAACCACTTGGCAAGAGATTCAAGGCAAAGAAATGGTCCACTAGTTCAGACCAATCTGTTATTCTGATAAACTGATCCACACATGCAATAAGAAGAGTTCTAAAGACAATCCATGAAAATATCCCCTGGAGCAGTGTTTTGAGAAATACTGCTTGAGAAAGAACTAGAGAGTATCATTACTTGTGTTTACATGGGACTAAGGGAAATGAAACTGTTGCAGGCTCTATCCATATGATAACAAACCAACTATACAAGAAAGTTGACTGAAGAAACTAATAAATAATTCAGTTAACTTGCCAGTTTAGTAAAAAATTCAGTTAATTTCATGTTCAATTCAGTCAAAAGTATTCAACATGTTTTGCTATAATAACAGACTACCTGTAGCTCACTTGCCAAAAAAAATTAAAACGGCAGTTCACACAGGGAAAGAGACAAAGGTTAGAAAGTGATTCCATTATTTCATAAAATTACCAATACAAACAAAAATTAGGTACAGAAAGAGCTTGGAAAGTGAAGTCAAGCAATAGCAGCTACCATATCATTGTTGCCCCAAAATGTGATTCTGTCTAACTTGCATAAACAGAAGACATACCCTAGAGTCATAACATAACTAATAAATATCAAAGTAACAGCTGAGTCAGAACAGGTAATAGGGTAATTAGGCAGGGACATCTGGATGGGACTGATTCCCTTAAGTCAACTGAGAAAGTGGTACAGGTGCCTCCCTGGAGAGACATAGACATGGCTGAAAATCTCTTCTGTTTTTCCCTGCTGGGAGTCACAAATGCAAAAGTGCTATTGTCTATATTATATACAGATCTAGAGCCTCTGAAGTTGGCAAAAGAAAACCAGAGATAGGAAAAAAGGATACATTTCCAGGGATCAACGTGACCAAATAGAACTCATCCTAACTGCACATTCATGAGCATGTTGGGGGTTGGTGGGGGTAGCCTGGAGAATGGCACTAGTACACAGAAGTGCCAAATAACAACAGCGTAGATAGGCTGGGTGCTTACTATGTGCCGGGCACTCTTCTATGCACTCTCATACATTAACTCCTTTATATCTCAGGAGAGTAGTGTAATCAGTTCTACTTTACAGATGAGGAAACCAAGGTATGGAAAGATTAAGTAACTTCCCCAAGATCCCCGGTGAATAAGTAGGAGAGCTGGGATATTTTATCTAGGCAGTATAGCATCAGAGTTTATTTACTTGAATACTGTGTTATGGGGCCAAACAAAAGAACCCCCTTAAATAATGCACTATGGGGTCAAATGAGAAACAAAGGAATCTATCAAGTCCTCTTTACCTTTGAAGTGCCTCCAACAAGGAGGCCAGCATTTGCAAAGGGGCAGTCATCTGGACCAGTGGAGCAAACCTAATGACATCTTTAAAAGACTAGGAAGGGGGAAAGTTAGGAAGAAGTTGGTATTGTGAAAAAATACTCACCAAGCATCACTCTCCCTTTCATAAACCTTGGCACAGCCTCTATAAGCCGACCGCATCCACAGGGTGCCATGCCCGTGAGGCACAGCAAATACTCTAAAGTAGGTTCCTGGCAGGGTAGAAGAAAGGTCAGACTTACAAATCAGCAATAATGAAGGGCAACGGCCTGCCTGCAGCCCTGCCAGGTCCTGCGAACTGTGGGTAGCTCCAACACCTGTGGGGCCCTCGAGCCAGGGCGAGGCAGGCAAGGTCCCCTCTCCAATTTCAGAGAGATTTGGAAGGAGGTAAAGGGTGATGAAGCCTGTTGTGCGCAGAAAAGATCTCATCACAGGGAAAAGCTATATCCACCTGAAAGGGAAAAGTAATTAGCATTAGCGAATAACAGAATACTCTGGGAGCAGAGTAACAACAGAGTACATCCCTCAGAGAACAGTCCAAAAAGAACCAAAATGGAAATAAGTGCAGCTGTTTAGAAAGAGGAAAAAAAAATATCTGTTCTAAAAAATAGTCTTATACCCAGCTGCATTTTTAAAACGGCTGAAATCCGAAAGTGTATTCGCAAAAGGAACTGACTGGAAAACCAGAGAGGTGTCCTGTGTCTACTCAGAGTTCTCAATGGACCCCTCTAAGGAAGAGGGAGGCCTATTCTGTCCTTTGTCCTCAGAAGCAGAGTGTCCCGAGCAGGGAAAGGCAGTACCACCCAAGCCACACGGAGCCGATAAGGGAAGGAGGAGGAAAGTGAAGGTAAACCAGCTGTCCCTCACTGGGTTAGAAAAACTTCCGCAAAACCTTTCTAATGACAGTACACGCTGAACACACCAAAGAGAAAGGTCCCGTTCCTGTGGGATTGGAGAGTATTCTCTCCTCTTCCTTGTAATGAGGCAAACACTGAGGGATGCCACGTGAAAATCAGGAAGCAGAGGGGGAAGGAGGATCCTGATGGAGCTTGTGTATGCAACATATGGAATAAGTTACGGAAGACAGTGGCTCAAACAGAGTGTCTAAAAGTTGAGGGAGGGCGCTTATATGCTTCTTTTGGAGACAGAAAAGATTGAGGGCGTGGTGAAAAAATAGCACAACGGGATTAAGATAAACTGAAAACAGAGGAGAAATATTGGGCCAGATGAACTTTCACCTTCCCTACAATGATTTATGTACTTACGAATAGCTAGACTGGACTTGATTTCTGGGGGTGAAAGTTGCTGGTGAACCTGCACGAAGCCAGCATTTCTACAGGAATTCTAGGCAGATCTACAGTTCTACAGGCTGACCAAACATCGAACTGTCATGGTGATGAGGTTCAGAATTTACATGGGACCAACCATTACTAGGTCTCAGACTTGAGTGCCTCACTCTCAGGAGAGGAAAAGATGGAGGGGAGGGAGGAGGGAGAAGTCAAAAGTGAAGGAGAGGGACACTTGGGTGGCTCAGTTGGTTAAGCGGCTGCCTTCGGCTCAGGTCATGATCCCAGTGTCCTGGGATCGAGTCCCGCATCGGGCTCCTTGCTCGGCAGGGAGCCTGCTTCTCCCTCTGCCTCTGCCTGCCACTCTGTCTGCCTGTGCTCGCTCTCTCGCTCTCTGACAAATAAATAAATTAAAAAAAAAAAACCTTAAAAAAAAATATTTCCACCCTTTAAAAAAAAAAAAAAAAGTGAAGGAGAGAAGCTGATTATACAGAAATCTGAGGAAAGAAGGGGCTCCCCCCCTTTTTTTTAATGCTCTAGTCACGTCTTTTTTCTCTGTTCTAGAAAAGAGCAGTTTCTGTCTCCTTTATGACTTATAGGTATCAGAAGTCAAGAGAGACCCAACTAGGTCTAACTGGTGGCTTCCATAATAGTTTGGACCAGAGAGGATTGGGCGGAATAAAGACAGCACACTGGTGAGCTACATGCCAGTGTATCTAACTATCGAATTGTCCACAGGGCTAAGCGGGAGCCAGGATGGTAAGGAAATAAAATGTAAGATTGAGAAATTTGGTGTCGGGTGTCAGGTGCTGGATGGGGAGATTGAGAGAATACAGACTTAACAAGCGTAAGGCCCAAAGAGTCAAAAGTTTTGACCCTGAAAGATTTACTAAGGGTTGAGATCCATGGAAGGATTCATGAAATCAATGTAGTCCATTTTTCTCCAGAATTAAAAATAAATAAACAAAATAGTATAGAACAGACTAGGCTAAGATAGGATAAGATATAAATAAACTATATAAAATAAACTATAGTAGACTATACTAGAAGAGTGAATTACATTCTGTGCTAAGAATACATATTGTGCAATGAAATTTTTAATTCAGGGGTGTTTGTGTGTATGTCTGTGTGCACACATGCACTGGGTCGTTATATAAAATACACATCTTGGGGCACATGGGTGGCACAATGGTCAAGCATCACCTTCAGCTCTGGTCAGGATCCCAGCATCCTGGGATCGAGCCCTGTAGGCTCCTGGCTCAGCAGGGAGTCTGTTTCTCCCTCTCCGTCTTTCCCCGTTGCTCATGCTCTCTATCTCTCTGTCTCAAATAAATAAATAAAAGCCTTAAAAAATTGTTTAAATAAAATAAAATATACATCTTACCATGTGTATTTACCAAAAAAGTCTGAAGCCACTAGTAAGTAAAGGCTTCAAGGGAAATGAGGGAGGAGGGAGGAAAGAATTGTAAAATTCATGAAAATTAGATTTCTCTGCAAATACAACAGTTCTAATGCCCTCCTTGAAGAATGGAAGCCCAAAGAAACAAAATAAAGTGCCCAAAGTTCTAGGGTTCATGACAATGCAGAAACTGCAATCTTCATCCCTGTACCATAAGCGCCTAACATTAAGTTTTTGATTACCAAGGGATCTATTTCATAAGACATCCATCTTAAACAAAGGTTTTGTCTGCTGTGTGACACAGCTACCAGCAGAACAGCCAGATAAGGAATTAGGCTTCCCTTCCCCCCACTTCCCCACCTTCGCTGGCTTCAGAAACCTCTGGGTAACACAAATAACTGAGCACCTGAGTGACCCTCCTTCTCCCTTCCCACACCCTAATTCCTGCTCTTATGCTTTAAATTAGCTAATAAAGAGTGAACTTGCAAACCTTAGACATCCTACACTCAGTCCCTAATGAAAACAAAATTCCACGATCATTCTCTCTCTCTCTCTCTCTCTCTCCCTCTCTCCACCTCACCCCCTTGATTTGACTTCACTGGGTAACCTTTGGGTGTGCCATAATCCCTTCAGGATTGATGAGAAATAAACCCTCATCCTCAAAAATCCCTTGACGGTTTTGCTGAAGTGGGTCCCATGATCAGAGTAAAAACTATAAGGACCAATGTAGCCACAACACTGGCCCAGGCTGGGAACATGTCTGCAGGGGCCCCCTACAAATAATACCAGCTGGGCCTGGCTAGTGCCACAGGCATTTTTAGGCAAGAGTTATCACAGTATAAGCTGGGACAACACAATAATGCCAGTAAACACTTATTTTCTCCTACACTATAAGGGAAACAGGTTGAGAGAGGAGGCATAGGAGGAAAGGGAGGCACCGCAAGACAAACTTCTGCTTAGAAGACTGTCCTGGGCTGGTTCTACCACTAAGCGGGACAACAGACTGGTAATGACGAGTCTCTGTTCTGCCACCCACCTAAACTGGGCACTCTACCTCCATAACCCCCAGTATTTTTCCTCTGTCAATTGGCACCAAATACTTGAACTAAACCCCACTGAGAGCTACCAGCATCCATTCCCTTCTGTTTGTTTCCTAACAGTAGCCAGACTTTGTTTATCTCCTTCCTCAATGTGACCCAAGGGTAATGGACTCCACACCCAGCTCCAAGACTGGGTCCTGACTGGTCTATGCCAATCACAGTAATCCCACCCTTCCTTTCCAGGAATTGGCTCAGGCACCCAAGCCAGTCACCGTAGGCCACCCCTGCATTCCCCTACTCTCTTATGCAATGGACACACTGCCTATGCTGGCTAATCAGGAGAAGAGAATGACTTCTCTTCCATGGTTGGGTAAGAGATTTTTCTACTCCAGGGTGCCTGAGTGGCTCAGCAGGTTAAAGCCTCTGCCTTCAGCTCAGGTCATGATCCCAGGGTCCTGAGATCGATCCTCGCATTGGGCTCTCTGCTCTTTGGGGAGCCTGCTTTCCCCTCTCTCTGCCTGCCTCTCTGCCTACTTGTGATCTCTGTCAAATAAGTAAATAAATATTTTTAAAAAGAGATATTTTTCTTCTTTTCTTCTTTACATGAATAATGAAATGGGTAACTCCAGTTGTTACTGACAGAGTTCTTACTACCATGAGGGAAAGTAGCCTTGGCTGGAGCTGAAGCCCTGGACGGAAGAGTAGTAAGAGAGGACTAGGGACGCCTGGGTGGCTCAGTTGGTTAAGCGGCTGCCTTCGGCTCAGGTCGTGATCCCAGCGTCCTGGGATCGAGTCCCACATCGGGCTCCTTGCTCAGCGGGGAGCCTGCTTCTCCCTCTGCCTCTGCCTGCCACTCTGGGATCGAGTCCCACATCGGGCTCCTTGCTCAGCGGGGAGCCTGCTTCTCCCTCTGCCTCTGCCTGCCACTCTGTCTGCCTGTGCTCCCTCTCTCGCGCTCTCTCTCTGACAAATAAATAAATAAAATCTTTAAAAAAAAAAAAAAAAAAAGAGAGGACTAACCAAATCCTCACCAACCTGATGGGGTAACAACCACGAGAACACCATACCTCTGGATTTACAGTTGAGACTATTATAATTTTCCGTACTGATTAATGCAGTTTTTGAGTCAGGTTTTCAGTTACTTACTGCTGACTGAACCATAATGCGGTAAGGCAAGAGTGAAGATTAGATATCTATGTAAAAACATGTTATAAACTGCAGAAAATGTACACAAATTTTCTCAAAATTATAAAGTTTCAACTAACCTAGATAAAGGGTGTTTTAGGAAAAGTCTTAACTACTACAAGCCTCACCTCCTTTCTTTTGGGATATATTTGCCCTCTGTCCTGACCTCTGAACAGGGATTGTATTCTGTAACAACACCTAGTACGTTATCAACACTTAATAAATGCAAAATAATGTTGTGTTAACTACAAATTGCCAGCAGATGTTCTTAAGGCTTTGGAACCTTCAGGTGAAACTGATTGCACAAAATAGTAGTTGAATTATTACATCATACATCTCAGTAATGAAGACTGTCTCAGCACTGAGATTTCAGGTTAGACTGTTGCTGCAGGGTTTAAGGTTTAAGGTTTATTCATGCTCAATATGCATCCCCAAAGGCAGGTTTTGGGAAGAGCCAACAATCAGCTTCTCTGTACATCATCATCTTGAATTATTTTGTTCAAAGACAAAGCTCGGCATCCAAAACAAGATGTCAAACAAGAAGACGTCAAAAAAAAAGTTTCAGGCTGAAACGAAGTTTAGGAAGACAAGTACTCCCAGCAATGCAGACAAGTAACCAGGAGCATTACCCATAAGTGGTTAATAAGAAGACAGAATGACAAGGTTCTCTAGAAGAGCTAGAAGGAATAATCTCAGGATTCCTTCACCCTCGGAAAATATTCCTCCCACCCAGTGAGTTTTAACCCTGTCTGTTGATTCAAATCACCTGTCGAGGGTTTTTTGGGGAGGGGGGGTGATTAGTAGCATATGTCCCTGAACCCTACCCCAGCTAATTAAATCAAAATTCCTAGGGGAGTACCAACATCATTAACACCACTAATATCACCTAGGAACCCACTGGAAATGTAGAATCTCAAGCTCCACTCAAGCCCCCATCCAAGACCCCCTGAATCAGGATTTGCATCTCAGCAAGATCCCCAAATGATTCTTCTGCCCATTAAAGCTGAGATACAGCAAGTTCAGAAAACAAAGTTTCTTTTTACCCTCCTAACAGTTCCAGTGCTAACAGTGCAGAGTAGCAGGGAAGCCTGACTCCACAGAGTCATTCAGCGACCCAGGTTCTTTTATGTTGCTCTGTCTTCCCTAGGACATTGCTAACTACTGCCTGGATTACTGCGGGGTCCAAACAGCAGCAGGGGAAGAGAGCACTGGAGGAGAACCTTTGATTGCCCTGAGGTCTAACACTAGAACTGCTATGCAATATTGCTGCTCTGAATTTTTTACAGGATCACATCTAAGTCAAAGGACATTGAGAAATCTAGTCTACTTATGTGTCCAGGAAGGAGGAGAGGACAAATTTTGGTGAACAAAGATCAGTCTCCATGTTGGACACATAGTAAGTGCCCAATAAATGACAGCCATTACTAAAGCTATTATCATTAACCAGGACATATGTTTTACTAGCTTAGAATACAAACAGTGTCGCATTTATTTTATTATTCTAGTGAGTTGCTTGAGACCTAAAGACCTTACCAGCAGGAAGTCTGGAACTCCTTCCTTAAGGCCTTTCTCATTCCTCCATCCCTACATGGTCCAACATCCTACAGCCTTTTTCAGTTCTAACAGGTCAATCATACTCCCAAATGCCAGATGAGAGAAATAACTAGAAAGTTCTATTACCTCACCAGTGCCACTGCTTTGGTGGCTACCTCATGGGCATACCAAACACTGGCAAAATTACTGACTTCTACTCAAGACCACTTCTACGTATACTAAAGGCTATGGCCAGGGCGCTTCCTTTGCCAAACCATAAGCAAAAATCCTTTAATAATACTAACCCTGGGTCAAGAGGTGTCTACTGGCCTTACATTTTTACAACTAGGGAGGCATTCATGTGACTTTTCCTATTATAATAAAAATCTGCTCCAAGGTTGCTGCTGGATATCAAAGAGGCTGGTACCATTTTTTAAATCTCATCTCACCAGTTCTCAACAGTATCTAACATCTCCTCAAAGCAAGTATCATGATTTCTGTTTATTGCTTCAGAAAGGAGAATCTAAAAGACTCCTTAGTCTCAGTGACCACAAAGCCAGCACTCAAAACCTAGTATTTCTGGCAAATAATAATAATAATATCTGACACATATTAAGCACTTTTTATTCACCATGTACTTTTACAAAACTTTTAAAAATAAGGTACATACAGAAAAGCACACAAGAGGCGCCTGGGTGGTTCAGTGGGTTAAAGCCACTGCCTTCGGCTCAGGTCATGATCTCAGGGTCCTGGGATCAAGCCCCACATCGGTCTCTCTGCTCCGCAGGGAGCCTGCTTCCTCCTCTCTCTCTGCCTGCCTCTCTGCCTACTTGTGATCTCTGTCTGTCAAATAAATAAATAAAATCTTAAAGAAAGAAAGAAAGAATGAATGAATGAAGAAAGAAAGAAAAGCACACAAATCACAAATACAGAGGTTGGTGAAGCTTCACCAGCTGAGCACACCCACATAGTCAGAACCACAACAGGGAACACAACGTTTCCAGCACCCCCAGAAACCCTACTCATGCTACTTGCTAGTCATTCTCCCCAACTAGGACAGTCACTATCCTGTTTCCTAGTTTTGCCTGATGCTGTATAATTTTTTATTACATAAATATGCTGCAATTTATTTTATCCATCCCACTTTTGATGGGTATTCAGGTAGCTTCCAGTTTGGGCCCATTATAAATCCTGTGACTGTGAGCATTGTAGTACATGTCTTCTGGTAAATACATGTACTTATATATATATTGGATATATACTTAGAAGTGGAATTTCTGGGACTAAGGGTATGCATAGTGTTCCACTAGTGGATGCTGAACAGATATGGTTTAAGTCTTTCACATGGATTAGCTCACTGAATCCTCATAATAGTCTTAACAATGAAATACTATTGTTAGCCCCCATTTTTACTGAAAAGGAACAGAGGTACTTAAGGTTAAATAGGTTAAATAACACAGCCAGTAAATTTATGAATTCCATTTAAATAGGGTTTAAATTCAGGAGGTTTAGGCATGGAGTCTCTACCCATAACCACCACCTTGTGTTCTTAGTCCAGGATTCATTCTGGAACTATACCCATATGTCATTTTGCTAACTCATTTCTCCCACCATGCATTGTTATAAGAATTAGAGCACACATGCGCACATGCACACATGCACACAAGATAGTTCTGGGAACGACAACCATTAACAGTACTGATATCCCTGATATGAAACCAGCCATAAGCTAGTCATTTACATGGGCAATATGTATATTTACGAAGAGTTCAGATCAACCAAG
The DNA here is from genome assembly GCA_004024625.1 of Mellivora capensis. Taxonomy (NCBI): domain Eukaryota; kingdom Metazoa; phylum Chordata; class Mammalia; order Carnivora; family Mustelidae; genus Mellivora; species Mellivora capensis. The sequence goes on along the minus strand of PISX010020865.1, from coordinate 22,556 downwards.
GATTATTTTTACTTTATTTCTAATGCAATTAAAAATACAAGGTGAGCAAGCCATTCTCAGTTAGATACACAGTATCAGACATTCTATTTTAACTGGGAAACTTGGAGCCTTATTCATCTCAGCTTCCTACAGCAAGTGGCAATTTTACATAGTTAATCATTCAACATATCATCTGTGCTGCGAGGTCTGAGGGGGTGTACACTGGGAAAGGACACATGGGATGGATTAATCCTCGTGGACCTCACCATGAGGGACATTAGAAATAACTATGACTGACTATAATAACAAAAAGTGCCACCATGTCCTTATGGGGCTAGAGATACTGAAGAGAGAAGTCTCACTGACTAGTCAGGGGAGGCTAAAGCGGTGGATTCATTTTAGCTGAATAATAAAGGATGGATAAGATTGCCCTAAAAAGACAGTACAGTCAGGGAAGGAGTAATGGAATGAGCAAATGAACAGATACAGGAGGACAATAAATGCTTTTGGAAAACAGCTAATAATGGAGTATGTTAGAAACTGAAGCCTATCCTTGACAGAAGACCCGCACTGCTAGTATTTACGGAGTATTGACTGTGTGCATTCTCTTCTGAACGCATAACCGCCTGGTAAGGCAGGCACCATTACCCCCTTTTACAGGTAAGAGTGCAGGGATATAAAAAATTGTTAACTTGTTCAAGGTCACAGCACTGGTAAGTGCCATTGACCAACACTCAGCTGTGGTCCATCTGACTCCAAAACCCCCACTACATTCTAACGCCTCCCGCCAGGGATAATGGGAAATGGATCTGAGGGGGAACGAGGTGCCTGGACTTTGTATGGCAGGCAATGTGAGGCCATCAGAGATTTAGTAAACTAAGGCCACAATCAGAGCAATGCCCTAAGAATAGAATACTTCAAACTGTGGGTTACTACATTAGTAGGTCACGGAGTCTATTTAAGTAGGTTTTAACTAGCACTTTTTTAAATAGGATAGAACAGATTGGAATAGAAAATATTAGAATACATCTCACATAGATTAAAATACAGTTTTATAAAACTTGTGTCTCACTTTAGATAGTTAATGTACAGGTAAGTAAGTAGATGATTAGATAGATAGATGGCAGAGAGATATATGTTTTTATTGTGCAGTCATCCGAAATGTATTTCTTGGGGCGCTTGGGTGGCTCAGTTGGTTAAGCGTTTACCTTTGGCTCAGGTCATGACCTCAAGGTCATGGAATCAAGTCCGGCATCAGGTTCCTTGCTTCACAGGGAGCCTGCTTCTCCATCTCCCTCTACCTGCCTCTCCCCCCACTTTTGTGCATTCTCTCTCTCTTTCTCTGTCAAATAAATAAAATATTTTTTAAAAATAAAAATAAAATGTATTTCTTGGGGCATCTGAGTGGCTCAGCCAGTTAAGCGTCCAACTCTTGATTTTGGTCATGATCTCAGGGTTGTGGGATCAAGCCCCACCTTGGGCTCCATGCTCAGCACCAAGTCTGCTTTTCCCTCTCCCTCTGCTCTTCCCCCAACCCCTGCTTGCACACATGCTTTCTCTCAAATAAATGTGTAAGATCTTAAGTAAATAAATAAAACATTTCTTACTGTAAATTGGGATCAAAAAATGTGAAGTCTTCAGCTTTAGAAGATTGCCAGGAGTGCAAGCTACAGATTTCATTGGAGAAAGGATGTCTGTGGGCAGGGAAACCAGTTAGAGGATATTTTCATGTTTTAATAATGGAGTAAACTAAATTAGGTGGGAGCAGATGGATTCAACAGGAAGAGTTTGGTGCGATAAATATATGTTTTCTCTTACTTAATCTACACTGAAACATCATTCTCCTGTTCTCTGTGCCCTCTACAGGGATCCTCCAAGGACCCTTCTCATTTGCCTGTTTCCTCTCAGGAGGCTTAACTCCCATGTTGCAGCCCTCCCCAGGGCTCAAGCAAAGTCATCACTGATGTGTAGGTTTGTTTTAAAGTAATAAAAGTAACTCCTCTCTGCCTGGTCCAGTAACCTGTCTGTTACAAAATACGTCCTGACTTCAGGGAAAAAACACTAGACAAGCCAGAGAGGTGCAAGACAGTGAAATGGTCTTTTTCTCTTGGGCTCAACATTAGAGGCCATCCTGGCTCTCTCAGTAGCTCTGCAGTCCTGCGGTCTCCACCTTGGGCTCCCATTTGGCCCTCACAACATCCTTGCCAGATAAGTACTATATTAGTGACCCCATTTTTTAACAGGTGAAGAAACTGACAATCAGAGAAGAAAAGCAACACCTTCAGGTACCCAGCACCCTCAGCTAGTAAACAGGGGAAATGAGATTGTAACCCAGGCCCGCGTGACTTCTAAAGCTACATGTTCCCCTCCTTTGGCACACCGCCTTTCATTAAACTATGTTTCCTTTGGATTAAGAAACTTTAATTTTTTTATTTTTCTTTTTTTTATTATGTTCAATTAGCATACAGTACATCGTAAGTTTTTGTTGTAGTGTTCAATGATTCATTAGTTGCATACACGACCCAATGTTCACCACATCATGTGCCCTCCTTAATACCCATCACCCGGTTACTCCATTCCCCCACCCCCTCTCTTCTGTAACCTTCAGTTTGGTTCCCAGAGTCCAGAGTCTCTCATGGTTTGTCTCCCTTTCTGAATTCTTCCCATTCAGTTTCCCCCCCTCCTCCTATGGTCCTCCGCACTATTCCTTATATTCCACATATGAGTGAAATCATATGATAACTGTCTTTCTCTGCTTGACTTACTTCACTTAGCATAACCTCCTTCAGTTCCATCCACGTCAATGCAAATGGTAGGTATTCATCCTTTCTGATGACTGAGTAATATTCCATTGTATATGTGAACCAAAACGTCTTTATCCATTCGCCTGTTGAAGGACATCTCAGCCCCTTCCATGGTTTGGTTACTGTGGACAATGCTGCTATTGGCATTGAGGTGCGTGTGCCCCTTCTTGTCACTGCATCTCTCTAAATTTTTTAGGATTGCCTTTAGTCTATTATACCATAGAAAGCTAAGGGATGGAACCATATCAGGTATTTACTGGCCACAACTTAACAGATAAGGAGACTGAGAAACAGGAAGTTTCAATGTCTCATCTAAGACATAACCCAGTAACAGAGCTAGATCCAAAACCTAAGCTAGCAAAGCCAAGTGACAAATTGCTACTGGTTCAAAGAATTTTAATCTAATTGTCCTCAGGGCATAGAGCTTGGTCTGGATTTCTGTCAGAGGCCACTGTGTAAATGCACTGCACAACTTCTTCCTTGGAATAGATTTTTAAACTTTTCCTAGCTGATTGAACTTGTTAGCATTTTCCTTCACACTCACATCTCATCTTCGCTGTGAGCACGGGATGGTTGCTAGAGAATGTTAAGACAGTACAGACAGATTTTACATACACAGAGTAGAGAGCTGTAATAACTGTACAATAATGCACACGCAAGCATCATATGAGCTTATACACACTCAAAGATCCTGAACTGAACAGATCCCCCACAGATAAGATTTAAAAATTAAGTTGTTTGGTTGAGTAAATTTGTCAGCCAAGTCCTTATAAGTAATCAGAAGATCAACTTAAAGCAAACTCCTACCCTTGCCTCAGTTGTTGGTTTTTTTAATGGGGAGGAGAAAAGATAACCTTAAGATAAATAATGAAAACATGTAAACTATAGTATGATACGATAAAATGAACAGGAGTTCTGCAGTGAGACCCAATTTCAAAACCCAGGCTATATGACTTTGGACAACATTACCTCTCTGTCCCTAGCTCTTCAGCTGTGACAATTAAATAAAATAGGTTATATAAAGAGTTCAGGATATGGTAGGTATGCAATACATTATATTATAGATGTGAGACTACTATACCCAATATGATCATTTCCCTTAGGCACACTGACCCCTCAATGCCTGGCTCACAAGAGGACAGAAACCATTGCAGTATAGCTCAGGCTAAGAGAACTGACCTGACCTGGGGCTTATTTATATGAAAGGAGTCCACCAGGCAAAACTCACAGTATTCAAAGGCAGGCTTGGAGCTGATCCAGCCTGACACTTATACCCAAGGGGTTGGAAGTGGAGGCCTGGAAAGGCAGTAAGAATGTGTGAGCTGTGGAGATATTCATAGTCAAGTGGGTAACAGAATTTGATTCCAGACAGACTAATTCATGTTGAAGCATAACCTTAGCCATAACCAAAAGAGGCAAGGAGCCAGCATGGGCCAAGAATTTGTCAGGGTCCTTGTGGTAAGCTAAGAAATACCCCTAAAAAAAGATATCCATATCAAATCCCTGGAATCTATGAATGTTACCTTATTCGGAAAAAGGTCTTTGCAGATGTAACTAAGTTAAGGATCTTGAAAAGAGGAGCTCATCCTGGATTATCTATCTGGGAGGGCTCTAAAGACAATTTTAAAGTCTTCTTTAAAACTGACACACAAGGGGGCACCTGTGTCGCTCAGTCGGTTGAGCATATGACTCTTGATTTCGGCTCAGGTTATGATCTCAGGTTGGTGAGATCAAGCCCCACATCGGGCTCCTCACCAGTGGTGGAGCCTGCTTAAGATTCTCTCTCGGGGCGCCTGGGTGGCTCAGTGGATTAAGCCGCTGCCTTCGGCTCAGGTCATGATCTCAGGGTCCTGGGATTGAGCCCCACATCAGGCTCTCTGCTCAGTGGGGAGCCTGCTCCCCCCTCTCTCTGCCTGACTCTGCCCACTTGTGATCTCTCTCTCTCTGTCAAATAAATAAATAAAATCTTTTTAAAAAATGATTCTCTCTCTCTCTGTGTCCCTCTCATGCTCCCCTCTCTAAAAAACAAAAACTGATACACAGAGGAGAAGGCCACGTGAAGATAGAGGCAAAGATTGGAGTGATAAGGCCACAAGCCAAGAAGTGCCACAAGAAGTGGGAAGAGGCAAGGAACAGATTGTTCCTTGGAAACTTCAGAAGGAGTATGATCCTGCCCACAACTTGGTTTCCGCTTCTGGCCTCCGGAACTGAGAGAATAATTTCTGTTGTTTTAAGCCACCGAGTTTGTGGCGATTTGTTGTTGGCAGCCCTAGCAAACTACTGCAGCCCTGGACAAGGTTTGGGGTTTGGGCGAGGTTTCAGCTTGAGACTAGAAACAGAGTTCAATCTAAAAGGTGGACAGGAAGTCCATCACACAGAACTTCACGGGGCAGAGGGCACTGTGGCCATCCAGAGCAATTCTAGATCGAACCCTGATGGAGAAGAGTGAGCAAGTTCTGGGCTGGCTCAGAGGCTGCTGGGGCTCATCTTGCAGGTGAAATATTTCAGTACCTACAGCCAAGCGGGCACACAGAAACTGAGAGAACGACCAGTACCGTTCAGCCGATACACAATAAATATCTTACAGAACCTGGTCACATGTACTCTGAGTTGGTTTAGGGCAGGGAGGGAGGAAAGCCAGAAAATATGCTCCTCCTGCTATAGAAGGAATCTGTCCTCTCATTCACATACCCGCACTAAGGGTGCAGAGGTGAAGCCAGGCCTTGCCCTCCCAGAGCTCTAGATCTGCTCCAGCCCTCCACTGTAGCCTCCACAGTCTCAGAGTAAGACCTCCCAGCATGCTCAACAAGACATATTCTCCTTCAGCCAAGAGCTTCTATGGCTTGAAAAGACCATTTTGTGCCCAGTATCAGTAAGAAGGGAGAAACAGGGAAAGAAAGAACTCACCATTTCTACATGCTTCTAAGTCACAGGTTCAGAGAATCAGCCTTACTGTTAGAATACAGTGGGGCTTCCCTGACCCCAAAAAGTACTGTTATAACAGGATTTTGGCTTAGATGTTCTCAAAAGCCACACTACTCCATCCCTTCCTAGGCACTACAGGAGAAACAAGTATACATCAGTTATAGTCCCTGTCCTTCAAAGAGCCGGTGTCCTCAGATGTAATATGAGATCTAATATAAACACTAAACTATAAAGGGGTGAGTACAGTAGAGTGCCACAGATGATCAGAGATCAAGAACGTGAAGGGATAAGAGTTGTTTTTATTGATGTGTCAATGCAGGCATGAAAGTGTTCCAAAATGTGGGAATTTCATACTAAACTTATATCACCAATGCCATGGCCACTAGAAAGGGTCTTATCTAGAATAACCAGGATGATGGTGAAATAAGACAAAGTAATGGTTGCAGTGAAAATCTCTTAATAATCAAAGAACTTCTATATTGTTTCAATTCTTGCCTTGATTGCTCCTTTTAAAAAATGGTAGAGGGGGCACCTGGATGGCTCAGTGGGTTAAAGCCTCTGCCTTCGGCTCAGGTCATGACCCCAGGGTCCTGGGATCGAGAGGGTCCTGGGATCGAGCCCCGCATCAGGCTCTCTGCTCAGCTGGGAGCCCGCTTCCCCTCTCTCTCTCTCTCCCTGCCTCTCTGCCTACTTGTGATCTCTGACTTGTGATCTCTGTCTGTGAAATAAATAAATAAAATCTTTAAAAAAAAATAGGTTTTAAAATAAATAAATAAATAAAAATTAAAAATGGAAGAGTTTTATACAAAATCACTAAAGTCCTTTCCAGCCTCCAAATATTCCTTGGGCGGTTCACTATAAGGGAGATAGCTCTGTTGGCTTTATCCTTAGAGATATCCATGAGTTTTCTGTGGATGTGGAGAGCTTTTAGATTTTCAGAAACCTACAGGCATCTTTTTTTAAAGCCATAGATTGGTTGACATGTGGAAATGTGACTGAGAAAAGAGAGCGGACTGGTCTGCTTAAAACCCTGGCTCCTCCCTAAAAGGCAATGTGGCCAATTGGGGGACAGAAGACTGAAGGGTAGGAAACCTAAGCCCAGGCTGAGAGACACTTCTGATTGTCTCTGTCAGTTTGGTTCTCCCTTTGCTTTCATTCTAACACCTAGCCATAATTCCTACTCCCCATCCCACAGAGGTCTCCTATCGATCCTTTTTTCTTTCTCTTGAATCAGGATTAATTTTCTGAAGGTTGAAAATCATAAAGCAAAAACTAATATGAAACGAGGAGGAGGGAAGAGGGAACTGTAGAACTGAAAGGCATATTTTAATGCTCAAGCCTCAAAAGAAAGGCTGGCCTACTGACTCCTCGGAGGGATGACAGGTTTGAGCCACGTAAATTAGCACTTGCTCCTCAGGCTGATTTTTTGGTTGGTTGCTATATAGATGGTAATAAAATACCCAGTTGGGTGGGGCCAAAAATTGTATTACACTCTTAGAGCACATCTGTGAATACCAGCCTCTTGAACAAATGACCATAGTTCACTAGGCTTCTGTGCTGTCAGAGGCTGCTTCCCAAATCCCAACTTTGAACCTAGCTCTGCCATATGGACACATGGGGTCAATGAAAAATAGTGTCCGAGGGGGCCCCAAGCATGAGAAGGCCTGGCAAAAAGTGACGGGTTTTATCCAGGCTGCTGAAGAGAAATGTACTGAGACTGGAAACACTAAGAAGGTGCACGCCTTCAGAACGTGTCTGTGGATCAAAATACACCCTAACAGATTCTTGAGAGAGCCCCTGGTGGCCATGTTAACCTTGGCATTCTTATCATTAAAAGGCTATGCTCATTTCTGGCACCTGACATCGGACACATTGACAGCAATGGGGTTGATGGAAGAGGAAAGAATCTGTTTTGCAGTAAAAAAGAGATTTTTTTTTTAAAAAGCAGTTCTCAGATTTCTCAGGCCATTTGAAATCACACCAGAGAAATACTTGATTTCAGCATTCTTAAGCTCTCTGCGATGATGCTGCAAGTGGTGTCCCCCACGTGTGATGATGTATTTCGGGGCCAGAGTTTTCTCAAGACGTTCCAAGCCTGCAGGCTCCTGATCCTTTTTCAAATTACGAAGATGACAGTATCCCAGTGAGGGTTGTGATTAGTCTAAACTCTCCACAGCTGTGAGAGATGAGTGCACAAATTCCAATAAAGATTCCGCATGCTCTGGACTGAATTTACCTACACGGCATCGAGGCCTAACTGAGGGGCCACATAAAAGGATCGGAGCTGCCTCTGTGCTATTCTGTTTCTTCCACAGCGTCAGCTGCTGGGGAGCTGGCAATTGTTCTGGGAGGATGCCTCCCCTCACACCATCGTCACTGCCCAGCAGTGGATGTTCATTTTAGAAGGTCTGGGATGTGTGGGAGTAAAGCAGGGCTGGGAAAATTAAACCCAAGTACATGGGAATTTAAAGAGGCCTTGCAATTCATTATGTGAATAGCCAGGAGGATTATAAAACACCTTGTAACTGAAGGGGTTGGCCCGGAGCTGCGTGGGACAACAGAACCAGCTGTATCACCACCCCTAACTCATTTAGAATGGTGCTAGCAAGAAAGCAGGCTCGGAGCTCTCTGCAGTGACTTGGAAAAGCCGGCAGGGCTTTGTTTTCTTATTCTGGACACCTTTTTCCTAAAATACTTTCTTAGAATACTAAGCAACATAATAATACACAGCATGCTCCTTTTAGCATGTTTAATAATTGTCTCATCTGAAAACACTTGGCTATGCTCCTTTATGAAACATCTGACACTAGGCATGCTTTCCAAAACTGTGCAAGACTTAGCTGGACAAGGAATTTACTTCACTGTCTACACATATTAGAAACTATAGAGATAATAAATAAGCTCCCTCACTTTGGAAAACAAAAAGAAAATACCAAAGGAATATATAATAGTATTTTTTTTATCCTCTAATGTGATTTTCAGGAATGCAGAATTTTCTAAAGCTATGGATACAGTCATCAAGTACATCCACCACCATTGTTTATAGTCCACTAAAGCACACCTGGCATCACTCCTGACATCTAGAGATTTTTAATACTCCACTATCTATCATTTTACAGCTTATCACATAGCCACACACCTATGTGATACGCGACACTTCTCCTTGTTAGACACTGAACTTGTTTTCTCTCTCGAAGGCAAACCAGAAAAACAACACCACTCAAGAGGCCCAATGAAGAGTCGAATGAGCTGTAAGCAAAATTCTCAAAGCACCAACCCCTGGATGATCTATCTGTACATGGTATTTTACTAAAATGAAGATGATGGGAATGGAAGAAGGAAACAAGCTCCAATGTTTTCTTATTTTCACACAAACAAAACACAACTACAAGCATTTCCACTTTTAGCTTTTCACAGTCCTCCATGCAAATCCTCTACACGCTAATAGATTTTCTGAAGTACTAGCCATACCACCTCAGATTTCACCATTTCTAGAGAAAAATCAAATTAAGCCTGTTAAACTGGATGGTAACTATGCATTACTCCCCCTGAAACTCATGTTGCAAGGGCAACTTCAGTGTCAAATGGCTTAGTCCTGTCTTTCTGCTGGAGGCCAGTTCCAAGTACAATCACCCAGCAATCCTTCCCTTGGAGGGAAGAAAATAATAACTTTAAAAAGTTGAGTAGGAAATCAGATAGTATGTCAAGATTCTTATGGATAAAACACAGCTGCAGGCTACAACACAGCAGCCCTACAAATAAGAGGAGTGTTGCCTTCCTGAGAATAGTCAAAGTTGGTCTGATAGTAACATTAGTGGTTGCTGGTAGATGACTGACAACCAGCTCATATGGAGAAAAAACCATGTTTTGTAGCATTTGCAATGTCCCTGATGTAAATACACCCAGGAAGGCTGATTTCACACTACCCAAGTGACATCCTTGAATGGGAAGTTAAGGAGAGATTCACAGTAACAACCCATTCTACAGTATTTCAGACACAATAGATATAACTAATCTCAACAGTATAAATTATAATAAAATGTGAGGAAATAACTAGACTACGGTGAATTTTGAGTATGACTTTTGTTTTTAATGTCATTAGTTTAATTGTAAGTTTATATAATTTTCTTTTAATTAATGGCTGCATTTAACAACTGGCTTCCAAAATGCATAAAAATGTAAAGGTGGGCTCTAGTGAGCAAGTACCTTTGGCTCGGGGACAGTACTGCCTGCACTTTGCTCCTCAGGGACATTAAAGACATTTTGAACACACATCAAACCAAATAAATGAAGCTACTAAATCACTTGGATCAGACTATTTTCAGGGTTTCCGCAAAAAGAGGTGCCGACCTCTTTGCTACCCCACTTTAAAAATACTCAAAGTTCAGGTTACACTGTAGTATTTACAGGAATATCATTAAATAACAACTTGCATTCGTAACACGCTTTACACTTTTTCAAAGTAGAGCTTTAGAGCACGATGGGACAGTCTGATCCTGCGTAGTGAATTTAAATTGGTGGGTAATAATAGCATTTTAATGCCTTATCCAAAAAAAGAGAGTCCCGGGAGCTGCTGGTCCAAGAAAGAGGTGCAGGGATGGAACTGAAAACCAAGCAAGGAAGCCCAGAGCTGTCCAGACGCCCCTAGGTTCCAGATTCCGTCCTGGAAATGGCTCCGGTGCTGAGAAAGCAAGTGGACGGTAGTACCAGACTTTCCTCCCTCCCTTCTGTTTTCTGACTCTTAACTAGAAAACTGACTAGAACTCCGTTCTTCCTGATAGAAAAGGGTTGGGTCGCACGGAATATGCTCCAAGAGTATTTCAAAAAGCTAAAATTATTAGAGTCGTAACATTCAAATATGATCTTATCTGACCAAACAGCTTTGTAATGTTTTTCTCCCCATCAAAACATACCTGTTACAGCGTAGACACTTGTGTGCAGAGTCTACATAGATCTTACTGCCAAAATTAACATCAGCAGTAGTCGTGGCCGAGTGGTTAAGGCGATGGACTAGAAATCCATTGGGGTCTCCCCGCGCAGGTTCGAATCCTGCCGACTACGGGAAAATCTGCTTTTGCTGGTACTTGCTTTCGTTTTGGTGAGTTCTCCCCAGCTTTTTCCGCAGATTATTTAATGGATCTGTGAACGGTTGGAATACAACAGGGACCCCAATTGGGCCGTAAAAGGAGCACACGAGGGAGCTACGGTGTCGTGTGATTGTGGTTACAACCTGGGCCCAGGAGGGGGAGATGGGCCAAAACACGCCAATCTGGAACGAAAAGCAAACCGTTGCGAGTTCATGCAGCAAGGAACAGCTCCGACCCTGGCCCCGGGGATAGCCCAGCGCCACCAGAAGTCGCGGACCCACCGCGTCCTTTTGCTCGAGCGCGTTAGCCCCAAAGCCTCGCGACGCCTGGGCCGCCTTGGGACGGCGAGCGCATGCGCGGGCGCGGGCACGCTCGGCGGGTCCCCGCGTTGCCCTGGAAACCACCCAGCGCTGCCGCGACGGGAACCGGGAAAGACGTAACGTTTCAAGATGGCGAAGGACCTGGACGAGCTCTTGGATGAAGTCGAGTCCAAATTTTGCAGACCAGACCCACCGAGACTGGGCATGGTCGAGCGGCCCAGAGGCTGCGGCGGCGGCATTCTCAGCAATGACCGGAACCGAGCCGAGACAAAAGAGAATCTCAGGTTAACAGGCGGGAGGGGTGAGCTGTCCTGTTAAAACCTGCTCCACGCCCTGAAGCCGCCCTCTGTCCACGATCTGCAGCTGCTGTCCCTAGTCGGGCCCAAATCCTGAGCTCCCTACCCCCGGGACAGCGCACCTCAACTCCCTTTCCAGGCGGATTTGGGCATCTCTTACCAAGGCCCAATTCGGCAACCCGGGCAAGCGCCAGGGGGCTAGCCCCGCCGGTGAGAGCCCTCACCCGGAGTCCGTGGGGACCTAATGGAGGTGGGGAGAGAGAGGTGCAGCTTGGGGGCCCTCCCCTGAGCCCCGAGAGGGCCTCTCTGACCAGCTCTGCCGGGCTGAGCGGTTCTTGTCCCCCACCCGCACCCCGTCCGCCCCGGGAGGTGTTCGTTCCCACAAAGAACCTCAGCCTTTCGCCTCTGATCCAATTTCCCGGCAGTATAATCCTTGGGCGGGTTGTTGGAGAAAACGACTCCGTACAATTCTGTCATCATTAGCCGTTTGTTTGTTTTTTAACTCAGAGGATTGAATGAGATTACATTTATGATAAATGGTTAATTATTGTAACACTGTATTAATCCAACCACCTATCTTCTCCCCGTGGCCCCCAGGTGAGGTCCCAAGGAATCTCAGGCATCCAAATTGAAATCTGAGGAGATTTTTTTAAGTATTCTGGTTTTTGATCCAAAGAACTACCTTTCAAATTTGTTAATCTCTTTGATTCCGTATAATCATAAAATAATAGGACTTTCTTTTTCCTCTCATTTTTCTCCTCAATCCCAAAAGGTCAAAATTGTTTCATCAGAATGAATATTGTCCTTCCAAGTGATGACTTGTGAGTCTCTGCAATAATTCTGTTGGACATGTTTGTGAAATTACACAAAGGCAGATTTGGAAGAGCCCAAGAAAGTCATTCTTGTCATTTTATGCGAAACCTCTGTGGTTTCGCTGGGTTGTTTGGTCTTGGTGTTCATGTGCATGATTTTCCAGAAGTATTTACTCAACAACATTGGTACCCAGTTTATCAGACTTAACCTCTAATGGCATTTGTTTATAAAAATTAACCTTTGGAAGATAAAATATTGAGAAGATTCTAAAGTTCAGAAACAGGAGTTCTAAAAATTAGTGGAGTAGTGGGCAGCATTCTAAAAATCAACTAAAGAGCCAACTAAAATGACCACTTTGAAGGGGCTAAGGATTTCTTGACAATGATTATGCAAATATCACTCATTAATTTGTATGTTATTGTCTTGCATGCTGGAGGTCCTTAGGTACTCATTCCCAGGACATCCACTGTCCCTATCCCACATCAGTGTTACTTTGCAATTTCTTTTGTTCTTTTTATTCATTCATTGGGGGATGGAGAGAATTTATCAAAGAGCCGTCCAGAGCCTGTTCATGTTAGGAGAACTAGTGTGCAGAGGGATAGAATGTCTTGGAGCAGGCTGCTCAAAATGGAAAGGGTTGAAAAGGTGGATCCTTTTTAAGAACAGGTCCTTTTCTGCCTCTCTCCATAGCTTGTTATTGCACTATTGAAATCCATCCATAATGTTTATAGCATCCCACCCCACCTTACTACCTCAGATTTTTCAGTAATACATTTATAAAAGCTGTAGCAAACCAGTACTGTTGTTATTCATGTATTAAAACTTTTCATTTGGTAATGTAGCTGTAAAGGTAAATTATGCAAAAAAACAAATAAATAAAAACAGCAGAAAAGGCCCTAAACCTAATACCCAAATACAATCCCTACCTGGTATATAATGTCAAATATAAAAAATTTTATCGTGGGCCAAAATTGATATTTAAAAATTAAGAACCGATTTATATTATGAATTTATTAACAGGATACTATCTGCCAATTGTATAGTGATGCAACTGTTATCTCTTTCCCTTATAAGAGTTAAAATACTGAAGTTATCTATTAAAATGATAGGTCTGCAAATAATAAAATAAATGACCATGCAATATCTGGATGCCAGAAACAACTGCTAATGTAAGAGACCAAAACATACAAGTTGTTAAAGTGTTCAAAATAATAAAGAGAAGTACGTAATTAGTTAAAAAGAAAAAAAACTACTGCGAGTTGAACTTCAATAGGACTAAAGTGGTTCAGAATGATACAGATGGGAATATTTACAAATAATATCATAACCTCCTAGATAATAGTTATAATAATAGTCAACATTTATTGAGTCCTTTCTATATGCTAAGTGCTTTGTATGTGTTATTTCATTTACTCTCCCCAACCCTCTGACGCAAATAATATTATCCCCCTTTCACTGACCAAATTAAGACTTAGTAAAAGAGTTAACTTGCCCAAGGTCATATTTCGAAGTCTACCAGGATATTGTAGACCTAGATTTAAGCTTTTATATATACCTTTCACATTTAACTGTAGGTTTCAACTTTATTTTTTTATTTAGAGAATACATTTTATTTTTTTTTTTTTAACTTTTTTTTAAATTTATTTATTTGTCAGAGAGAGAGAGAGAGCGACCACAGGCAGAGGCAGAGGGAGAAGCAGGCTCCCCGCCGAGCAAGGAGCCCGATGTGGGACTCGATCCCAGGACGCTGGGATCACGACCCGAGCCGAAGGCAGCTGCTTAACCAACTGAGCCACCCAGGTGTCCCTAGAGAATACATTTTATTTTTGACAAAAACTATATTTTTAATCAAGATTAAAATATAAAAAGCAAAGTTGGGGGGGAACCAATAAATGTTTGTAATGTTTGTTAACCTTTGATTAAGGTTATTGTATTATAAGGACACGTTGGCTGGCTCAGTTGGAAGAGCATGTGACTCTTGATCTCAAGGTCGTGACTTTGAGCCCCACGTTTGGTTTAGAGATTACTAAAAAAATAAATAAGCTTTTAAAAAAAGATTATTGTATTATAACATCAAAAAACTAAAAGAAAGTATTATAAAGTCCTTTAAGATTTTTATGAGTTCTCATTGAAATGACATTTCTACAGTAACAGACCAGAATCTTATCTAAGTTTGGATCCCTAATAGTATTCATTGGTTTGATAAAGTTTGAGTGTATCTGATTCTTAAAATTGTGAAACTGCATGAGGGACAAGAACCCAAAAAGTACGTTGTGAGAACTAAAGCAGGAGACTTGTTCAAGAGGACAACTTAGTAACCTGTTGTCATAAAAGAAATTAAAGGGATTGGTACCTAACAGTATCAGGTATTTCTGAAAGATTAAAGAGGATTGGAACTGAAAACGGCCATTGAATTTAGTGATGTGGGCAGTACTGACTTCTGAGAGAAGAGTTACACTGTAGTTGAGGGCTATAGAGGCCAGAGATAGATATTGCACCTGGAAGATGTTACAAGTAGTTGTCTAGATATCCTATTTACATATAAAATATCTGAGGTTCAGAGAGGTTAAGTAGTTTAAAGAAGGTCAGTAGTTCTCAACCAGTGAGGATTTACCACTCAAGGGGCATTCGGCAGTGTCTTGGCATTTTTAATTGTCGCTCCTGGAGAATGGTATGTATGCATGCTACTGGCATCTAGTGAGTAGAAGGTAGGGATACCTGAAAACATCGTACAGTGCACAACAGCCCTACTTTTCCCACCACACACACACCAAAGAATGATGTGACCCCAAGTGTCGGTAGTTCCATGGTTGAGAAACCCCAATCCTGATCACCATCCAATATACTTGTAAGGAAGTAGATGGACTTAAGTAGTAAGAGGGTGGCAACTCAGTAGAGCCTTTGGGCTTGTTTCTCTGGAGAGTAAGTATTGTGCATACTTCTAAGTCAAGAGAACAAGCCAGTACTGGGTAGAAGACTTCAAGGATAGAAGTTAGAGAGAGAGAGAGAGCAACTGAAGAGGCAAAGCCTGGAGGTAGATGGAATCGGACATTCAGTATCAAGTAGCACTATCTGGTTTTTCTTACATTGGGTTAATTACTCTAAGCAATATACAAAGGAGTATAATCCTGAAGTTAAGAATTTTCAGAGTAAAAACATTTCTAAAGTTAGAGTCTGACTAAAAAACTTGTTTTCTAAAACAAGTATTTTAATGTTCTAATGAAGTTATAAAGTTGATGTGAAGCATCTATCACATATAAACCGTCAAGAGTTCATCTTGACATCTTTTAGTGTTAGGTGTCTGGGATGCCCTACATTCAATTCCAAGCCTCTCCTCCCACTAGCTGTATGACCTTGGGCGAGTTTCTGAATCTCTCAGTCCCTGCTTCTTCATCTATATTGTAAGTGTTCAGTAAATGTGAGCTATTAAATAGAGGTTTTGTGCAGTAACAGTTTGTATCAATAATTCTGTGATGGCTTTCCCTGAGCAAAGTAGAAAGGTAGTTGAGATACTCTGTCAAGGGAATATTGTTCTTTTTTTTAATTATTGATCATTTGATTATATAACCTTCAGTTCCTGTAGTAAAAAGATACAGTTATTTGACTTATAGTGGAACCCTTAGGTAAAAAATTAGAAAGACTCATTAAAATTATCTTTGTTTATAATTCTCAGGTTCTACTTGTAATTGTAATACTTTGTGTTCTTTAAATAAGTCCATAATTTAGAAAAGTGCATGCCTAGCTTTCTCTTGAGTATAACCTATAGCTTTAAGTGACTCACTTCAAGTGTGAAATAGTAATGTACATGTGTGAATTTTTACCTGATAAACTACATTTTTGTCTCAACATCTTCAACTATGTCCATAGAGGGAAAAAATTAACATCACATTTGTCCTCTTATCAACTCTCATAATAGACTATTTAAGCAAAATTCTCCTGATACTGACTTTATCTGTACTTAAGCTTCAGCTGTTTTGTTTTCAGATCAGCAGAAACATTTGAGAAAGAAGATGATCTTGACAGTCTTATTAATGAAATATTTGAAGAACCCAACTTTGACAAAAAACCCTTTGTAAGTTACGTATTATAAATGTGCAGTAATTCTTTCATTATTTCAAAACATGTTTAGAAGAGTCTGAAAATGTATAGAATGCACAAGTATCTAGTCCTTTGAATTCTGAAAAATACAGTTGTTTTAAGGGAATTATTCCACTTAGAGTTGTAGAAGAAATAAAACATTAGAAACTCTCATGTGTTTGCTGTTCATTTCTCAGCGAGAATGAAAAATTAGAAAAGCTGTTAGAGCAGAAGTCAGCTCACAGATGAAGTAGGTTACTTTATTTGCGTATTTGAAGAACACTTTTCTTAGAGACCAAAAATAGCGTTTATTATAGGAATGTGCTCAGATGCAGTGCCATTGCTGTTATCCCATGAACCAGTGTTAGCATTTTAATGTTTAAATGCTTTTGTATTTATCAACTTTATAAAAAGCTCATAAAACAGTTTAACAGCCAGCTCTGTAGTTACCACCCATAGTGAACATATCTTAATGTTTTGTCATATTTGCTTCTCTGGATTTTTCTTTTAAAGAAATTAAAATTATAGTTTAAGAACTCTCCAACTCCTACTCTACTGCCTTCCTTCCCAGAGGTAACCTGTCTTTTCCATCCGTATTTTTATATTTTAATTATACTTGTATAATCATAAACCTTTTTAACTGATGTATAGTAGTCCATTATGTAACTCTGCCACAATTTATCCACTTCCCTGGTAATAGACATTTAGAGTGCACCCAGTTGTTGCTTTTTTTTTTTTTTTTTTTTTTTGACAGAGACAGTGAGAGATGAGAGAGGAAACACAAGCAGGGGGAGTAGGAGAGGGAGAAGCAGGCCTCCCACCAAGCAGGGCTCCAAGCAGGGCTCCAAGCAGGGAGCCAGGACCCTGGGATCATAACCTGAGCTGAAGGCAAACACTTAAGGACTGAACCTCCCCAGTACCCCCAGCTGTTGCTTTTAAAAACAGTGTTTCATCGGATATTTTCACGTCTTCTTTTACCTACATACAGGAGTTTCTCTAGAATGCCGTAAACCTAGGGGAGGAATTGCTAGGTCATTAGGTGTACTTATCTTCAACTTTTCTACTCATTGCCCAAGTGTTTTCCGGAGTGACTATGTCATTTCTATTCTTCTCACCAGCAGTAGGTGAAAATGTGTATACTTTAATTTTTACCAGTGTAGTAGGATATAAAGTATATTTGTGAGATTTAGGAGGAGACCAAATGGAAGTCTAAATTACAGAGACCAAAGAGCAAAATCTACAAAGAGCAAAAATCTAAGAATAAATATAATACCAAAGAGGGTTTTTTTCAAAGGGGGAAAATTAAAGCCAGATAGACTGAAAATCACTAGGCAGTGGTGGTGGTAAGGATATGGATATGAGCCACTTTTATTTTTGTCAGCCAGACTAAAAATCAAATGACTGATAGAGAGCTTACGATCTTTACTTCTTTAAATTTAACATTTTCAGTCCATCTGCAGATGATAGATTAATAAACTGATGGCCTAGTTGGTTAACTTATCAACACAATAACAATGGTGTTAAATACTCTGCAAACAACAATGCATCATAAGTGCCAAATAGCAACGCTAGTTTAATTAATAGTGGAGAAGACAACATGATCCTGTTATTCATGGATCATCTGAACAATTCATTATTAAGTATTATAGGTTGTGTATCTATATGTGAGGCACTGTCTCTTTACTTTAAGACATTTCAGAAGGAACGGGGATATTTTTCTACTTTGGCTTTAAGATACACTAACTTGAAATAAGAGTAACTCCACGTTACAGTCATGAAGAGGTGTTTACCTCTATGTGCTTCTTCTGTATGCTCCCTTTTTTTAGTTACCATATCCAGTTCTCCAGACTGCAAGGGAAAAAACAACCTAAATAAACCCCTGGAGGAGAGCAGATCTGTGTCAAACATGGATTCGGTGAGGAAAAGAGGTGTCTGTGAAGAGGGGTGCATGCCCACCTTTTCCAGACCAGACTATGTTCCTGAGAGTACTGCTTCCTCCCCAATCGCTCAGCCATTCTGTTCGGTTTCTGAACTGCTCTCAGACCCACGCAGGAAAGCCCAAGAATGACAACAAATGCCACAGTGTGCTAACTTCAAGGCATAAGTGGATGGTACACGAAACATTTTTCTCCAAAAAAAAAGACATACATTATTATTTTTCCAGACATACACCAAAAATTTTTCCAGTCCTATTTAACATCAAATAAGAAAGTTCAGGGAAATTGTAAAGTAAAATATTTTTGCCTCAATTAAATTTCCTCACCTACAAGGTAAAATGAAGGCGTCTCTGCGTAGTTTAAATTGCCTTTTCTCCAACTTCCTTTCCTTGGCGGTGGTCCTAGTATGTGGTTGGTTGATGCTGTTTGGTACCATATACCAGTTAACACTTAATAAATGCTTACTAACGATGATCATGTTATGTAACCATACAGGAACTACTGTATGGTTGTGACTAGGTAGTTCTACAATTTCCTTGCATGTCTTTGGTTGATACTGTTTCGTTTGATCAAAATTAATATTCCTAAAGTTACCCAGGAGTTTGGCTAATTTTATTTTTAGTTCAGGTGAGTACCATTCACAGCCTTTAAAAATGAGTCTGAGGTTTTTTTCCTCCTCAATTGAATTTTTCCAAGATGAAGTTTTAAATAGCAGATCCTTCATATTAAATCACTGAATGTGCTATTAACTGAAGAGTTATAAAGTGACGCTAAATCTTAGCATGCTAATAATGGCAGTATATCAATTTCCTAGACTAAAAATTAGCTAAGTAATTTACAAATTCCTCAGGGAGGTCTACTTCCCTTTTGCCTTTAAAAGGTTTTGATCATTGTTTTTATTTCAGAAACTTTACAATGATACAAAATTTTTATTTAAGTCATTTAAAAAATATTGTTATAAAATAAAGAATATTGGTTTTTATGCTAGAATTCTCTAAATTACCCTTGGCCTTTTATTGTTTTTGTTTTTTAAACAGAAATTAAAATCTAAATCTTCAGGTAACACATCTGTCAGAGCTTCCATTCAAGGCCTCGATAAAAGGTAAGTTGAGATGGCTTTAGTGAATTACACACACTAGTGAGCAAACACCGTGAGCAAAGTCTAGTATATTCTGTTACCATTTAAACAACAGCGACATTGAACAACAAAGCACTAGTTGGCTTTTAGGAGAAAGACCAATAGCAATATCTTCAGTGTTCTCATGGTCTGTGACCTCTTGGTGTAAAAGAACTTGAATGGAAGATTATTGCTATTGTAAATAATTTTCTGCCACATGAAAAAAAAATAAGTGTGAACAGTTTCTCAGAATTAATGTTCTGTTACATTGTTCGATGTTTACTTTATCCCTTATATTATTTGGCAAACACATTTTTCTGTGACTCATTATAACTCCTTGAGTGTTCCTGAATGTACAGGTTATATCCAATAATGCAGTGATCCTAGAATAAATGCCTCTTCTTTGAAATAATTGGCCTTCTCAGGAAAATCTACAATTTGATTACAAGAATATAGAGTCAATGAGACCAAATTAACTTCTCATATTTTTTCGTTGTAATTTTTTTCTTCCATCTATCGAACATGTCTAGTTGCAGCCCAGTGTACCTTGGTGGAACCACTGCTCCGTGTGGAATTGGAACAAATACTTCACAGAGGTAGGATGTCAGATAGATTTTCTTGGGGCTCCTGGGTGGATCAATCAGTTCAGGGTCCAATTTGATTTTCAGCTCAGGTCATGATCTCGAGGTTGTGAGATCCGAGCCCCATGTCGGGCTCCT
This sequence comes from Mellivora capensis, assembly GCA_004024625.1. Classification (NCBI taxonomy): domain Eukaryota; kingdom Metazoa; phylum Chordata; class Mammalia; order Carnivora; family Mustelidae; genus Mellivora; species Mellivora capensis. The sequence continues at coordinate 2,482 of PISX010020865.1, read as the reverse complement.
CTTTCAGCAGAGAGTCTGCTTGGGAGTCTCTCTCTCTTCCCTCTCTGCCCCTCCCCCTGCTTGTGTGTCTGCATGTACACACACTCTCTTTCTCTCAAATAAATCTTTTTTAAAAAGAAGGGAAATAGATTATCTTTCTTATTAGGTTTTTTGCAGTTGATACCCTGTTGTTAAGATGTAGTTCTTGGCATCCATCTGTGTCAAAATCAGAGGTGTATTTTATTAGCCAGTCTGAGAACATTGTACTGAAATGTTTGTTATTCTGGGCAATAGCTTTTAAAAGCTGTGATATTGGGTATGTGTTGTTCATTGTGTTGATGACCGTTTCTAAGCCCCACTTGAAGTGCTTGGGTCACTCCAGTGCCAGCCTGCTTTCCACAGGATGCCAAGAGAGTGAGCTTCTGCCTTGCCATGTTTGCCTTCTGGGCAGCAGAAGCCAGTGGGTGAGACAGGTGAAGCAGTGTGGCCATGCAGCCACATGATATGTTACCCACCGTCTTGACCAAACACATAGCATGAGAAGGCTAGGTTTTCGGTACCAAAGAGCTCTCAAACATAGTCGCTTGATTTTACACATTTAAAATGCAGAAATCCTCCATTATTTGTCTCTTCCCCATCCCTTACACCCACTACCTACTCATTACCTTTCAGGGAAGTCTCGTGGTCATAATACCACCTACCCCTACTGCTAGCATATTCCATTATCATCATCATAATGTGGAGAAACAAATTGGTTTTAAGCATATCTTTCTGTTGTCCTGATACTGTTGATTCTATTTTTGCAGAGGCCTATTTGCCCAGATTATTGTATTTTGTCTAGTTATTCCTAAAACACTTTTTTTACTTGGTTAATTTTTTAAGAAAGAGAAGAATGAGATACATGATTGCATGTTGACCATGTTTTAGGAGGAATAACAGTTATATTGAATAGTAGAAATGGGATCTAAAAAGACATTGTTGGAGGATTGTAGTGGTGCTGGTCTAGACCCTAGGAAGCCTAGAAAGAAAGGCTGTGGGACCAAAGGAAAGTTGAGGAGTCTGGGGAAGCCTGTATCACGAACATCAAGGCTAACAGAAGCCCACTGGGCTGCTGCCTGCTGTAAGGGCTGTAAATAACAATTAATAGCAGTTAAGTCGTTGTGTGTTGAGGGCTGTTTATACAAAGGATTAGAAACACAAGCTAGCCCTTAGAGAAGAATATAGTCGGGTTGCTGTCAATCCTGACTTACCTGTGTAGAATCACAAGGACTTGTCTCTGAGTTTCCAGACCACACCTCCTCTAATCGCAGGCTCTTTCCAGTCACCTGGGAACTGCACCAGATCCCTGTTACCTTCCACTTCCTTCTCTTGCTTCATCCACATACAGCAGGAAGGATAATACCCCTAACTTACTCTTCTGAGCACATCTCCCCTGTCCAGAGGGAAGATGAAATTGCCATTTGTCCCACATTAACTCTGAGGTTTTTGCTTTACCAAATTGTGTTCTCTCTTCTTAGTCCCTTCACGTCCAGTGAGAGCCCAAGTCAGATAGTCCACTTCTACTAAAACATTTGTTACTCTCTACTTTCCACTACATCTTTCTGCTTCTGCATATTTTTGCATTTATTCCCTGTCTGGAATGATCCTCCTTTCTAATGTGTGTCCTCACTATCTTACCTGCTTATCTACAAATTTATTTTGTCATTCTGTTTGAGATTCTTTTTTCTTTTCTTTTTATAGTATTCATTGAATGCCCGGCTTGTCCTAGGCCCTGTGCTAAACACTAGATACCAAAAATAAATAAATAAATAAACAATCATCAATCAATTAAAAAAAAATAAAGAAAGAAAGAAACCCTCTCCAGGAAAGGAACTGGTAAGAAGCAAATGATAATACTTAAAGCACACAGAGAAAGAGCTCTGATGGCAGAATGCCTAAGTTCAAATCTCACTGTGCCACTTAAGAGATGTGGAGCCTTGAGAGGAGGGATGTATCTTCTAAAACTGGTTTCCTCACCCATTAAAAACTGAACACACTCCACAGAGATCCTGTGAGGATTAGATAAAATCATATGTTATAGTCTGCCTGTGGTGCGAAAGACACCGAAGATAGTTTAAGTAATAGTTTGCAGTCATTCGTGTGTCTTTTTCATCTGTTAGTGCTGCCTTCTCATTGTGTTCTAGTTCTGTGCCAGGAATCCTATATTCTTCCGCTACGTTCCCGTTTTATCTCAGGAAATATGTATCAGTGTTTACCTACACGAGTAATTTTTAACATGGTCCTAGGTCGCCTGGGTGGCTCAGTCAGTTAAGCGTCCAACTCTTGATTTCTGCTCAGGTCATGATGTCAGGGTCATGAGATTGAGCCCCTGCACTGGGCTTCATGCTGGGCAAGGAGCATGCTTAAGACCTCTCCCTTTCAGACCCTCTGTCTCTCAAAAAATTAAAAATAATAAATAAAAGTGGTCTCTAAGATGATCCATTCTGGTTTACTTTTTTTTTTT